>JAMQGT020007612.1:0-55109 GCA_024447675.2 Pterophyllum scalare | reverse complement strand
AGCATGTGAAAGTGATTGTCAATCAGTGTTGCTTCCTAAGTGGACAGTTTGATTTCACAGAAGTTTGATTTACTTATATATTTTATATATATATTATATTATATTGTGTTGTTTAAGTGTTCCCTTTATTTTTTTGAGCAGTGTATTTAAGCCTGTGTGTATACTTTTGAACCTATTTGGATTAGAGAAAATCCAAAATCAATTCAAACGCGTGCATCCAATTCCGGTTTCATTGCACCCTGGAAAAAGAACAGTTCAAAGAAATCATTAAAAGCCCAAAATTACCATGACATTCATGCTCATGACGAGTGGATGCAGACTTCTGACCACAACCATATGATATTACAATAATAATAATTATTATTATCATTATTATTATTATCTATGAGCTGTATTAAGCTGTTGAGTAACCACAGAAAAGCAGTAACACTGAGCAGACATGGAGCACGGTGCTCCCAGAGCTGAGTAGTATAATGCACAGATGCACACGCCCACAGAGTATCTGCAGCATTGTGGTGCATCCATGCTCTGCTCTCCTCTGATCCAGGGACAGCTTGAAAACCGGCAGCATGGAGCACATGTCCTCTCCGGTCAGATTCCACAGCAATAAAAAAGGTAAGTCTATAATCCAGTAAATATATAGTCTACTGAACGAGGCTGCCTCACATTTTAATTGGAATTAGCCTATATGGATACTTTCAGCAAAGAAAATTTGCTCAGCCAATTTAAAACTCACTGAAGCTGCAGCCTGTGATAATCCTGCAAGGATTTACATGTGTTAAGGTTATTGTGTTCTTGAACTCATCTTTTCCCATCTTATTCACTGTAATTTCATCACTTTATCTGTCTGTATAAACAATGGGCTGCAGTGTTTTATGGGTCATTTAGTATTTTTCTACTATTTTTTTATTTTTAGTTCTGCATTTTATTTCAGATTTCCTTTACTGATATCAGGGGGTGTAGTGAAGCTACCTATTTATTTACATGTGTCTATTTTTCAGTAGCATTGTGCAGCCTGTACAGCAAATCTGAATGCATTTTGATAAATATTATATGTTTCCCCATTTGCATTTGCTGCCTGCTCTCCTCAAAAAAAACCAAAGCTTCAACTTTCTCGGGCAAGGAGGTAGGACAATTGTGTAGAGTAGCCTGTAGATGTAGTGTTTGTTAGAGCTTATGTGTCTGTTTCAGAGTTAAATCTCCAAACCCCCACCCTGCCAGAGCATTAGAAACTGGATTAAGCCTGCTGCAAAGTTTTGTGGGTAATAAGAGCTGACAGGTAGAGGGATGCCAGATGAACCCTGGTCAGTCCAGCAGCAGTGTGGCCGGTGCTTTTCTGCATTCCTCTGACCACTTTAACGGTGCAGTGTGTTTATCATGCATAGAGCAGGTGGAGGCTCACTGTCCTCGCCACTCATCATAGGGAACAGTCCCTCTGTGGAGAAGCAGGTGTGAAGTAAGTTGTTGGAAACCCTCAAAAACAGCACAAAAACATAAAATTCAGTTTATTTTTAACTAGATACAAGTTCCACACCGACAGATCCCAACAAAGTGGCACTCACAGCTGCTTTGAGTATATCATGTTTGACCCTATTGTTTACTAACCTCCAGCTTCAAACTGCCTCTGCAACCTGCCTGGACAGATGGAGGAGGGCATTTGTGAGGGTATAATGAGATCAGAGGTCAGAGCTAATCATTGAAGGGTTTAGTCTACCAGTACAAGAAAAGACAGGCACTCATGCCATGCATTCAGAGAGCATCAAACATACACACAGATAAATGTGCTTTAAATTGTTTCCTGGTTATTTTAACTTGTTAAAGATAAATTACACTGGAGCACCCAAAATCATGAGGTTTTACTGTCACGGCATCATGGCAGGAACAGAGATCACCCCCTTCGTGGTTTCCTTCAATTAGCATTTTAGTAAAGTCCAGATTCTGTTCTTTGTTACCTTTCACTTGACTTTAAAAGTTATTTATATCTTCTTGTCACTTCTGTGACACGTTGGTCCTGGAACAGGTGGCTACTGTGTAAATTTGAGTTATTAAGTTAAGTCCTCCAAGGACAAACAAAATCTCACTGGCCTGCTGTGAGAAACCCTCGGGTTCCTCACAGCAGGCTGTCTGGAGTGTGTAATGTTATGAGACTTTGTGCCGATAACTGCCTCCACTTATATGTGCTAAAGCCAAAATACCAGCTTTCTCATTGTAACACTTGTGTGCTGGTTTTCCTTGTCCGAAAACACTGAACTCGACCCGACTCTGCTCAGGAGCAGACAGCAGAGACGCAACTGATGGCAAAGCATAAAATAAATGAATAGAAAATGAACAACACATGATGAATGCAAAAATAATATTTAAATATATATTATATATTAAAAATAGTATTTAAATCAGTAAACTGACATCTCTTCAGTTCACAGTGGCTCGTTTCCGAGGCCGTGACAAAAATGGAAAGGACACAGCAGTGTGTGATGGATTTCACTATGACTTACAATAAAAATTAAGCAAATTAAGAAAACGCATTTAAATATTGCGTGTGAGAGCATGATGATATGCAGGGTGCTGTGGAGCAACCGCAGCAGGAGCAGCTTTTATCGTGGTTCCCAGCCCGGCATGATTGTAGTGCCTTCAGGAGAACAAAGAACTCCGCACATGCATGATTAGGCAGAGGCTGCCACAAGGGTCTGCTGCACCTAATTTTAAAAATAATTTCAAAAAGAGGAAGCTTAAAAAGCTTCTCTCATCAAAATTCTAGCTTTTTTTTTTTAGTCCTCAGTTTAAGCTTGTTGTTCCTCCTCTATTTTTATTGTACCTTTACTGAAATGATACCAGATCACTCGCTCGCTAGTTTTAATTAGACGATGGTCATTTTTGCAAGGCTTTTGGTGATCAATATAAGACTATACTGCTTTCTGCCCTAGCTGTCCAGCCTGTCCATAAGGGACCGGGAGGAGATACGTTTTCCTTATGCCATGAGGGATCTGCCTCTTCTATCTCACTCTGGTGAACTACACCAGATACCAGGCCACCGTGAAACAGAAGGAAATGAGACTCCGACCAATGGGAGACACCACAGCCTTCCCGGGACTCCTTCTCTGGCCCGCAACATCCCCTTCCACCCTGGTGGCTCTCCAGCAGTCTCTCCCAGACAAAATTATGTGAGACTGGATCCCGAATTTCAGTATCTACCCCTGAAGAAGCAGATTATCTCTCAGGTGTCTCTGGACTCTCCGCTCAGCCCCTCCATGCGTCCGCGTAGCCCATGGGGACACTTCGACCCCTATGACTCTCCTGAGGTGTGTTTTTTGCTATGTTTTCTCTAAATGTTTCTAAAGTTACACTAAAAGTTTGTTGCCCAGATCTCTGTATATGTCTTTAAAACCTTACACCCACTTTCAGTATTGATTCAGTTTGCAACTCCTGCATTTGTCTTTCAGAGTTAGTTAAGACAGAGGTCAGACATCAACTTTTACACTGAAAAAAAAAAGTTTTAGGCAGTGTGGTTATCACAGCTGTCTGGCCCTTGACGTGCACCTTTGCTGAGCTCTAAAGCTGAGAGGGTCTGTGGTTTCCTTTCCTGCCTGCTCACCCAGTCTGTTCACCGATGCTTCTGGACCCGAGGGAAAGTGAGGTCAGGTCCCATGAGGCTTTGCAACCCAGGGCCAGACTGTGAAGTCATGGCTCATATAGTGGCTACCATGTTGCAAGCACATAATACATATTTATTTCTTCAGCACAAAAAGTGCTTAGTGAAAATCAGCACGCAGCAAGCAAAACTAGAATCAAAAGCAATGCAAAATTAACAACAGTTAAAAAGAAAACAAAGCAAGAGAGAAAAAAAGTGAATTTAAACCGACACAAATGATAAGAAAAATATACAGAAAGAAGTGCGATGAGTTATGAAGTATCAGCAAGGTTTGAAATGCTATAAAGGGGAAATCCAGGCATATCTGTGAGGGGACTGACCACCAGTCTGGACATGTCTGCGGCAGCCCTGATAGGTCAGAGAAAACACCATCAAACCAAAAAATACTGCAAAGACGCACAAAACACAACAGAAGTGTTTTTGTGATGGAGTAACTGCAGAAGCAGCAAGCTAACAGTAAATGTTATTTCCATTAAAGCAGTTCATGTTTCATGTGTATGTTAAGTTTGTGTTTTCTTTCTTTAGGATCAGGACAAGGAGTACGTGGGTTTTGCCACATTACCGAATCAGGTCCACAGAAAAACAGTGAAGAAAGGTTTCACATTCACACTTATAGTCGCAGGTGAGTCCTCCCTTATGTCTTCACAAGTATTGATAGTGGCTCTTATCCTGAAATTGGCTTCTCTCTTAAGGGGGCATGATTTTAAAAATACACAACTCACAGATATCAAGAAGCTCCAGTGGGTGATAAAAGAGTAGCACAGTGCTAAGAAATGCCCTCTTAAATGGAGATTACAGGCATCACTGCTCTATCAGCCATGATTAAAAGTGCCACTGATTAGTGACAGATAACATAATCAATCTTCTCAATCTCCTCTCCAGGGGAGTCCGGTCTTGGTAAATCCACACTAATTAACAGTTTGTTCCTCACGGACCTTTACAAAGACAGAAAAGTTCCTAATGCTGAAGGTGAGATTTAGTTTTTCAGTTTCTGTGTGGAAAAAATGAAATTAGATGCTGCGTGCGTGTTCATGCGTGTCTTTGCGCACACTGTGCTTGCAGAGCGCATCAGTCGGACAGTCGCCATCATCAAACACACCATCGGCATCGAGGAGAAAGGGATCAAGCTGAGGCTCACCATCATAGACACACCGGGGTTCGGGGATGCCATCAACAACACAGAAAGGTGATTTTGGTTGTTTGGCGCTTGAAATGTCTGAATTTAACTCGTGGTTTCACAAGCACATGAAATACCGCTTTTCTTTCATAGCTCACGGTGGAAGTGTGCCACCAGGTTTTACTCATTTATGTTTCTGCATCAGCTGGAGGCACGTAGAAGACTACATCGACCAGCAGTTTGAACAGTACTTCAGAGACGAGAGCGGGCTGAACAGAAGAAACATTCAGGACAACAGAGTCCACTGCTGCCTCTACTTCATCTCTCCATTCGGACATGGGTACGCTGACAGAACAGATATAACAGCGTTGCAACAGCTAAACTTGATTCAGCATCTTGTTTGGCATGTTTCTGTGTGTGGCTATTTTCTTTTGTCAGCCTTCGGCCTCTGGATGTGGACTGTATGAGGGCGTTGCATGAAAAAGTCAACATAATTCCTGTGTTGGCCAAAGCGGACAGCCTGACTCCAGCTGAGGTCTGCAGAAAGAAGATGAAGGTATAAAAGCTTAGTTATACCAACATACACACACAGCCACTTCATTACGTACTGTTCAATCAGCTGATCACGTAAACATGATAAAGACAGCCTGCTGAAGTTCAAACCAAGCATCAGAATGGGGATGAAAGGTAATTTCAGTGACTTTGAACCTGGCATAGTTGTTCTCCCACACAAGCAAGTCTAGGGTTTATAGAGAATGGTGTGAAAAAGAGAAAATGTCCAGTGAGCAGCAGGTCTCTGGATAAAATACTTTGCTGATGCCAGAGGAGACTGGCCAGACTGCTTTGAGCTGGTAGGAAGGCAATGGTAACGCAAAGAACCACTTATTACGACCCAGGTGTGCAGAAGAGCATCTCTGAATGGACAACATGTTGAACCTTGAAGCAGATGGGCTACAGCAGCAGAAGACCACACTGGGTGGCACTCCTGTCAGCAAAGAACACGAAACTGAGGCTACAGTTTGCACAGGATCACCAAAATTCAACACGAAAAGATTGGCAAAACTTTGCCCTGGCTGATCTGATTGAAGCAGTGTTGATTTTTACTTCGACATTCAGATGGTAGGGTCAGAGTTTGGTATGAACAGGATGGGTTCATCCTGCCTTATATTAACAAGGCTGCAGCTGCTGGAGGTGTAATGGTGTGGGGCCTATTTTCTTGGCACAGTTCTGCTCTGATCCCAATCAATCTCCAATCTCTGTTATACATATTTTATTTTTCTCTGTTTCTCCATCTCATACATGATACAATGTGCTCCAGATCAGAGAGGAGATCAAGCAGTTTGGGATAAACATCTACCAGTTTCCTGACTGTGATTCAGATGAGGACGAAGACTTCAAGACACAGGAACAGATACTCATGGTCCCTCATTTCATTTAATAATAATGTCATGGTTGACATGTGTCATCTGATCTATTTTAGGACTGAGTTTTTGTTTTGTTTTGCTTTTATGTTTTGTTTTTTCTTGCAGAACAGCATCCCGTTTGCAGTAATCGGGAGTAATGTACAGGTGGAGAGTAAAGGTCGCAAGTTCAGGGGTCGTGCCTATCCCTGGGGGGTGGTAGAAGGTATTCCACCCAAATTATTTATTGTTTTCAGGTTTAACTTTTATTTCTGTTCATTTTATTGGTAATTTTCATTGTTTTTGATTTACTTTGACTTAATTATTATCTGTTGGGAGTACTTGGCTGATAACAAAGATCCAGTCTGAGGCTGTAACAATGTTGCTGTTGCACGGTCAGTGGAGAACCCGGCTCATTCCGACTTCCTGCTGCTGAGGAACATGCTGGTGAGGACGCACATGCAGGATCTGAAGGATGTGACGCGGGAAATTCACTATGAAAACTACAGAGCTCAGTGCATCCAGAACATGACACGCATGGTGGTGCTGGAGAGGAAACGCAGGTGGGCGGAGACAGGATGCACACCAACACAGACACAGCCCAGCATCGGTTTCTATTGTGTAATTCTTTGTGTGTGTGTGTGTGTGTGTGTGTGTGTGTGTGTGTGTGTGTGTGTTTTAGTTTGCGAGAGAAATATCAGGACGGGAGTGAGGCAGACTTTCCTCTGCCTCTGGCCATCACCGACACCGAGAAGGAAAGACTGATCTATGAGAAAGATGAAGAGGTGTGTTTCGCTTTGCTCCTTCATGGAGTCATTAACTTAGTTATAACAGCAATCAGCACTCATTTATTTATCTGCTTTTTCTTAGCTGAGGAAGATGCAGGAGGTGCTAGAGCGGATCCAGGAGCAGATGCAGCACAGCCAGAGAGGTGGCTGCTGATTCTCACCATGCTTCCATGAAACAGGAGACAGGCGAGGAGCGCCCAGCAACCAGATGAGGCCCTGGCAAATGAAAAAAATGAACAAGACATCAACCAATTTAAAATTGGGTGTGTTTCTGGTTGTTCTTACTCAGGACAACTTGCTGTGAGAACTGTGGCTGGAATCATGACTTTCCTGAGATACAAGAAAATATTTCAGTGTATTTTCCCAGAGCTAACTCCAGGCATGGAGCCCTTTTTAAAGAAAAATCAGAAACTTTACCCTAAAACAATCTACAACTATAAAGGACACAGTCAGAGGAAGCAAATCACACTACGGCATATTTAACACAAGGTGTGGCCTCCTCTGGACGTGATGCAAGCAGTCGCACACACTGTAGTCAGTCGCAGCATGGCAACACTGATGACAGTGTTATACACCGATTTGTGCGTTTTGAGACTGCTGGTTTGGGCGTGTGGGAAACTGAGCCAGTTCTGAGGTGTAAAAAAATGAATTAATTTGTTAGCGAGTAACCAAACCCACTGTTAACCAAACCAATCAGCCAGAGCTGAAAACTGCTCACAGGATAGTTTGGCTAGAATTAAAATGACGTACTGAGAAGTGGATTTAAAACAAAGATTGAAAACATATTTCACCACATAAAACATGCGTTTCTTTCTCTAACAGGTATGTGTGTGTTTCATTATTGTGTGGGATGACACCTTTATCAATAACCTTGATTATCAAGGCCAGAAATGAGTAATTCTCTCAGTAAATAAACTATTAAAAAGTGAATGTATTAACAAATATTTAAATGCTATATAAATGAATTTTTACTTGGATTTGCTTCTGTATTTATGAAACTTTTTAATGATCCGTCTATTCTAAGTGACTGAAAGCAAAAAGGGTCTCCCTCTGTCACTCTGACATGCCCAGTAGGTGAGAAGATTCTTCATTGTTTCATTTGCATAATGAAACAGAAACACATTAAAAAACACTGGAAATTTCTTCTTTTTTTTTAATGCATTTTTAAGTTTGTTTTCCATATTATACTGCCATCTAGTGGTCATTGCAGTGATGTCGTTGAAAAATGTTTAAACTAGAATTGTTTTTCATGTTTTTATTCCTTGAGTTTTTTTCTTTGTTGTATTTTCAATGCTTAATTTTGCTTTTTTAAAAGACAAAAATAAAAAAAAAATTCTTAAATCGCCTAAATATAACTTTTCTCAAAACAACTCACACAGGAACAAAATGTGTTGTAAATGTAATAAGATTTATTAAGAATCTTTATTATTTCATCAGCATAATTCTTCATTAATATGTTTTTTTAAATCCATTATTATCATGGTTATCTTAAACAGTGGACAGTTAGATCTAAAAGGCAGCCCAAAGTGTACAGGCGATATATAACTTAAAACTTTCTCCATAGGGAAAAGATTTTTTTATATTCATATATAATATCAATGTAGCATGAGGTCCAAGATTCTGCCCACGTTATATAGTATTGTACATGGTCCCAGAAATAAAACATTAAAACAAAAATGCTAAACGAAAGAAACTAAAACAGAATCTACATGCAAAACAGAACCAAAAAGAAACGAGCATTTAAAATTTTAAAGATACATACACTCATTTGCCAAAACGTGCATACAATCACAAATTTACAAAAACTTTCATACATACATACAAATATTACAAAAACTCAAATTTAATATTAGACATTATTAGGTTATCAAGAAAGGATCAACAGCCATTTTTTTCTTTTTACCTTTTCCCCCCTCATTTCATGTCTCAGTCAACTCACAAAAACTCAGACGTTTAAAACAAAACAAAGTATGACAGTAAATCGTTGTCTCTTCCATTCGCTCGATGTGTACGTGTTTTGCCAGAGCTGTCACAGTGTTCAGGAAAACAGAGTAGAGGCACACACGATAGCACCCAAACAGACTCATACCATAAATCACCTCTGTGTAAAAAAATAACCTGCTAGCTACACGCTCTCACACACACACACACACACACACACACTCAATCATGCACTGGGCAAAGTGTAAAAAAACAGAGCCATGCTACGGGTACAATAGGATTAGCTATAGTACAGAATATAAAACATACTGAATACAGTCACATATACAGACGTAACACACAGAAAACAGCAGAGGACGCGAGGAGCAGATTCACGCCGGACCGACGACGTAGACCGAAGGGAAATCTGAAGTACAGGCTGGCGAGAAGGCCGTGAGTATGTGCACGTACACATCAACACACTCTCCGCTTTTTAAATGCAAAGAAATTAGATTTTTCTGAAACTAATTTTCTGGACTGGGGCAGAAGATTTGGTGTTCAGCGTTTGTCGGACATCACTTCCAAATGACTCTTGGAATGAAAAGCAGTATAAAGCAGTGGATAAAGTCCGTCTCTATGGAAGTTTGTTTCTGCCACCGCGGGGAAAAAGAATCTGATTTATCTCAAAATCTCATCTTAGCGACAAAAAACTTCTGAGTTGAAATTTCAACACGGCAACCCAGCCTTACCAACCTTTCTCTGAGGTTTGAGATACTTAACACAAAGTTTTTGAGACAACACCCCAAATTTTTCACTTACAGGTGGCAAAAAGTTTTCTCCTGTGACAGAAACAAGTTTCAGTGCATCTCATAAACAAAAAGCTCTTAATCGTTTTTCACATATTTTAAAAACCTCGCAGGAAACTTGTGTGTGTCTGGGTTGTGACAGCAGAGGGAGCTGTTGTCTTACACTGAAGAGGATGGAAACCTGTTTTCCCCACAGTTTGCTGAGGGAACATCGCTCATCAAAAGGACAAAAGGAAACCTGTCTGAATGTTTGAGAGCAGGTATGGAGACAATTTTCTGCGTAGACTCTCACTTGACCTGATGTGTGACCTCTCCGCAGAGTCTATAACAGGGCTTGGTTGGTTTCAGAGCATCTTAGCTAACAATCCTGTTACAAGTCAAACGCTGCTGAGTTTTGGAATGGTTCTGGCAGGCTGCCTGAGGGCTCATTAAGCCACTTTAAGCCTCAATAACCACCAGTGTGTGCAGACACGACAGGAGTTGATGCACTCAAATGGCCTGTGGGTCTCTGAGCAACTTTGATCTTCACAGGTATTGAATCTGGCAGTGAAAGATACATCTAAGAGCCTTTAACATTACGCTCTGGAAAACCCATAGAAGACAGCCTTTTTTAAAACTGTGGGCGTACGTAACTGGATCAAAGCTGGACTGTACACTCTTCCTACGTTTGACTATTTTTTCAAGAAACACATGGAAAATCCCAGTTTCCCAGCTTCTATCCTCGGCCGACTTTCTGACTCAGCTCCTGTTTGTTTCAAGACTTTATGACTGAGCTCAAGCTTGCTGCCCTACTTTTATTTCTGATGACATGACACAACTTCTCCACAGGGCCATCAATAACAGACGCTACTGTACGTTGACCAATGCAAGCAATCCGATATTTTGGAGTCACCCTCCAAAATAAAAGCCTTCTGAGGTAGTGGACTTAAGAAAGAAAAAAAAAACTAGCAGAAATCACCTATAAAATATCTAGTCTTTGTCCCCATTATGTCATTTTGAACTGCAGAGTGTGTCTGGTCTTATTATTGCACTACCATCCACAAATTATTTTCCTTAAACTATCTGCAAGATGTTTAAAGAGTTACTTCATCTGCCACGTGTTGAATCTGGATCATGGCAAACGCGAAAGGAAAAAAAAAAAAAAAACTTGAAGGAAAAAAGAAAAACTTTCCTGTGGCGTTCCTGATAGCACAAACTAAATAACAGCATCAGTACAGGACAACGCTTTAGCCCTAATTAGCTGACTATGTGATGTGACATAATTAACAAGGGATCAACGGCCCTGTGTGTAATTCATCTGGATGAGACCACTGAATCCAACTTCATCTCCACCTCTCAAACACAGGAGTGACGTTACTTCCACATGTCCCACATGATCTCATGAATATGTCTACGTAACAACTGGCACACTGCAGGAACAGCCCAAACACCTCTCTCTCTCTCTCTCAATGACTGAACGACCACTTAAGGTAAATCCTTGATGCCTGAGTGCGAACTGAGCTTATTGTGTTAGTGCTTCTGGCTGTGAAGGAAGGAAGGAAGGAAGGAAGGAGAAGTTCCTGTGTCTGCAGGGGAGAGAAACATCACAGTCGCTTTTTCACAAACAATGGCCTGACCTACTAACTTGGCTTTAATGTAATTGTTCACAAACTAACAGAGCTGTGGCTGAAATATCTCAGCAGATATTCATCAGAAAATGTCCAAAAACAGCTGATGCTCAAAGGTTCATGTCAGACACTCTGTGATTGACAGGAGCATGAAAACTTAGCCTCCCATCTTCCATCCATCAGTCCATCCTGTCTTTTTGTCTGTTTCAGGCCAGTTTGAGTGTACTGACAGGAAAAGTTGGGACTGTAACCATGGTGACAGGGTTGAGGACAGCAGCCTGTCCAACCAACTGTGGGTGGGGGGCCAGCACTGCTGTTGGTTTTCCTAGTGACGGGTTCCCCTGGCTCACCACGGTCGCGCTGTTCACCTGGGCTCCATTAGTGTTAGTTTGAGGACTGGCCTGGACGTGTGGCAGAGTGTGATGGGTGAAGGTGTGAGCGATGTGGCCCACCATGGTGGGCTGGGACACAGACACGCCCTGGGGGTAGAGAGTCGGGAGATGGGATGCCAGAGGAGATCCCAGGTGGGCCACCGGATGGACGGTGATGTGTCCGATGGGCTGGCCAGTTATTGGCTGGTGAGTGGCGGTGGCAGGGGCAGCCGGAGCCACTGTGATTGGCTGCGGGGTGGAAGAGGTGGGGCCAGGTGAGGGGGCAATGTGCGTTAGATGTTTGTGATTGGCTGGAAGGGCATTATTGACAGCCTGGATGACGGAAGCGTGGGAGACGGTGGCGTGAGCGATGACAGTGGGCTGGACCTGCACAGCTGGGGGCTGAATGGGATGAGGAGGTGGTGGTTGACACGGGGCTGGAGCAGGGGCAATGGCTTGAGGTGGAAGGGGACCAGCGGGACAGGCGCTGGTGAGGACTCCAGAGAGAGGCAGTGTGGCGTGCTGGATTGCCAAGTGAGGGGTGAGGAGTGGCTGGGCTTGTAAAATGGGAGGAGCTGCTTTAGGGAGGGACGTGGGAGCAGGAGGGGCGGGAATGTCCTCGTCCATGTCTTGCTCATAATTATCTTCTCCTTCTGCAGATCAGAGAGGTGACAGTGATATGAATGTTTACGTTAAAAAAAAAAAATCAACAGACAAAAAATCCAAAGTTTAAGTGAAATTCAAACCACATTTAACAACTGCTATGTCAAAAAAAAGTCTAACGTTCTTCCTTTCCTGTGATTCTGTGTGAAAACACAAACATGCACCTGCTGCAGTCTGTCCCTTTACCTGAGGCTGTGGACGTGGAGGCCTGGTCGTCTTCTGGCTGGATGGTCTGTCGGAGGACTCTGTCGATTTCCATGACATCCATGCTCTGGCTAAGCTCGTTCTTCAGCTCGGCCAGCCGCTGCTGCGTTGCGATCTTCTCTCTGGCCAAACGCTCCATCTCATGCTCATACTCCTTCTCCTTCCTCTTCAGAGTCTTAAAGGGTGACACAGGCAGCAGATGTGGGCTTAAAAAAAATAATAACTCTATTTCTAATACAAAAAAATTTTTTAATGTGTAAACCAGCCACAACAGGTGAAATAAATGAGACAGATCATCTTCTTGCAGTGCAATGTTTTTCTGGGAAAACCAGAAACCCAAGGCACCTCACCACAATGCAAAGACTGTTCAGGACTGGCTTGAGAAGCACTAAAAAGACAAAGTCTCATCCTACTGAGCACCTGATCCATGGAGGCCATATCCCGCAACTCAAACAACCTAAAGGACACACTGCCGGACACTACAGGGTACCCTCAGAGGTCCCGTGTTCATTGACCTGATGGTTCAGATTTGTTGTAGGTCCAAGGGGATCCTACTCAACATCAGGTGGGTGGTTTTAATGTTATGACTGACTGGTGTGTAGCACATTGTAAATTCTCAAGTAAAAACATATTTGTGCCTGAGGACCTTTTTTTAAAAAACATTTATGTCATTATCATCATCAATACAACAACAACAACAACAACAACAACAGTAGTAATCCTGTTGCTTTCTTTTAAAGACAAAAATACTGTCCTCATTCACTTTATTAGCTCTGACTGATGCTGCCTTGATTTTAAGCAGCTGTTTCAACCCTGTGCCTTTGAAGGAAGCGAGCGGATTTTTCTCTCTGAAACAGTGGAAGTGTGTTAATATGAAACAGACAGGGGACTTTTAATCAACAGCTAAAAGCAAAAACAGGTCATGGAAAGGAGAGACTCCCTTGTTTTGCCTTTTGTAACTAATGAGCTATGTGGCTATTTCAGAATACACCTAATATTGTTTCAGGTTAGTTTTAAATACCCACAGTCTAAATAAACAGTATTGCAACATAACTTATTTTCTCTCTGTGCTCCTAAAGCAACATTATCCATGCTATCTCAGATCCATACACCAGCAAGAAGGCACGCCTGCAGAATTCAAGCATGTCCACACTCCTTTAGTGGGTGTCATCTACCTAAGACCCTCCCATTTCTTGGATGTCACAGTAGTTTTTTTTTCCAGTGGAGTGGGGCCAGAGTGAGAAAACATCTTCTTCTGTATTATTAACCCCAAATCACAAAGTTCCCAATCACTGCTACAATTCTGTCACAGGGTTACTGAAATCTGTTAATTAACAAATGCTTTAATTCCTTACAGAGTGCTGCTATGTATGGAGCAGTAAGCTGAATGTGTGTTTGTCAAGGAAAAAAAAAAAAACCCAAACAAATAGGAATTGCAAAAAGAAAGAAAACTTTATGGAAAGATTTAGGAAGAAAAAGCAGAGCTTTCCCAGCAGCACCATGTCATCTTCGTGACCCAGTTTTGTGTAGGTCAGCTGACGCATGAACTCCAAACAGTATGACAGGCTAAGGACATTAAGGCAGATTACTGGTGAGGAAAGACGCATGGGAGGAGGTAGAGGGGAGGTACAGGAGGAAAATGGGAGGGAAAAAGGAAAATGGTTAAACACAAAACCAAAGGTTTTTAGAATGGTATGTTTCATTAAATGGCCACAAAAGCATTCAGGCTTGTGTTAATTAAGGTAACTGAGACTCTCTGCTTTAAATACAGACCTATCGTGCTGATGTGTGGCCCATGTTGAGCCTGGATAAGCTTGTTTGCGGTGATCTTATTGTTGGTAATTGTGCTGTTATGATGCACATTGTGGATAAATGTATGTCATGGGTGCAACTGTGCTGTCTTTTTTGTTGTGGTTGTGTTTATCTGACAATTGCCGCAAAAACAAAAAGAACTGCTGAAAAGATAATAAACAAAACTGAACTAAGTAAGACTGGAAATACAAGTGAGATTACACAAAATGAGCACACAGAGAGGGCAGCATGGTGGTACAGTGGTTAGCACTGTTGCCTCACAGCAAGAAGGTCTGTGTGGAGTCCCCGTTAATGTTAATGTTAATGGTTGTCTGTCTGTCTATGTTAGCCCTCTGACAGGCTGGTGACCTGTACAGGGTGTACCCTGCTTTTTGCCCTATGACAGCTGGGATAGCCCCCCCCCCCAAAAAAAAAAACCTTCCTGAAAAGGATAAGTGGAAGAAAATGGATGGATGGAGGATATGGAGACACGTGATCTTACTGAAGGTCGCTCATTTCAGTGAGAAAAGCTATTAACTCTCTGCAGGCACGTGACGGCCTCACATGCGAGCCCACCTTCCTCACTGCTCCCACCCAAATTCACAGCCCTCTTTGAAGAGTTCACAAGGTCCAGGGTAGCAGCACTGTAATCACTTAACAGCTCAACATCACTCACACCAACACCCTCCCCTTTTTGTGCTTCCACACACGCAGCCTTTCACCCGATAGTGTGGGCCGTTTTAGAGGTCGTAAGTGACGAGGAGGTAGTGCTGGAAATTAGAGCACATCAGTTCCAGTGATTTGTCAGCATAGGGCCAGGTTACATTTCCAAACCACATGTAACCTCACAGTTAAAACAACACCAGTGCATTTGTATTAAAGGTTCTCTGTGCAAGCAGTGTAAAATTATTATAAATGACCGCAGTCACCAAGTAAGCTGCAGTCACAACTCTGTTGTTAACGTGTGTGAGCTAGTATTGGCCGGAACATTGATCTGGGTTTCAGAACAGGCCTCTGGGAGGTAACGGTGCATTCCTTTTTAAGGTGGAAGACAGAATTCCTCCGTTTCCAGTCAGACTTTTCAATTGGAACGCCACCTCAAGTTGTACAACCGAAAGTTGCCGCAGTCCCACAAGCCCCAACTTAACAACCCAAGATGGCAGCAGTGCACGTTAAGAGTAGCACAAACTGTAAAACTTGTAATCTGTACTGCCACCGTTGTGCATTTGTGACTTGCTTAAATAAAACATGTGCAGAGCACTGGCTGGGCTCTGTCTGTGAACGTGCTGCAGTGGTGTTTTTAAGCACAAAAAACACAAAACATTGCACTATATTACTAGTGATGCATGCATGGATCTACCTTGTCAAGGAGCAAAAACAAAGTCTTTATGCCAAACTTTATGTCAACCCTGCCCTGTGTCCTGCACTGTTACACCGCATTACTGTATATACTGTGTGTCGTGTATGTTGTAGAGCAGCTGTGAGACCAGCAAAAATACGGCATATCCAAGTATCAGGTGAATGACAACAAACTTGGACATAACAACGCCATCACTGCCACAAATATGCTTCTTAGCTAAGCTACAGTTATGCAGCTAGCTGATAAATTTGAAAAATAATTTGAAAGTAATTTGAAAACAGCAAGCTTACCGGCTCCAGCAGTTCTGAACAACTAGCTGACCACATCCACTCAAAGTAGTATTTGCTACGTTTAATACCTGGCAGTTGGTCTAACATTAAAGCTACAAGAAGGATAAACAAACAATAGCTGCAGTGGACAGTTTTAACAGTTTTTAAAACTCGATTTCACTCCAATCAGTCTTCACCACTACATGGGCACAGCACAAACAAAAACGTGAGGATCCCACTTAAATCATATACATCTGCTCAACAATTGTTACTAGACAAGCTAGACATGTAGCTATAGGTCTGCAGAGCTCTGTGTAGCATCAACGCACTACAGTGCTGCAGGTATGACAATAAATTAACACAGCCGACAGACATTCTTTGAAACACAAGGATTTCCTACTTTAAGGTGCCCACAGTGGAATTACAACTACTTCCAAAGTGTGCGTGTGCATCCATGAACATCGTTTCAAGGTCTTCCCGCATCAACCCAGACACCATTAGTCCTGCACTAAATCACCAAGGAAACAGCTGCCACCCATAGCTGTTTCCTTGGCAACTCCATTTGTGAGGATTTGGCTGCTTGAGCAGCAGTTTGTAAAAAACATAAGGAGCCCTCTAATTGGGTGAAGCACAGGGGCAATTACATATAAGGAGTGATGCGACTGGACGTTTGCCAATTGGGTGCTCTGGATCCCTCCCAACCCCCTCCTCTTCTTCCATACTTCCATCTCCTCCTCTCCTCCTACTCCCCCATCCCTTGCTCCCTCACCACCCTTCCCCCTTTTACCCTCCTCCTATGCTTCATCCATCGCTCCTTTATCCTTCCTCATTTCAACATGTCCCCGCTAATAAAAGAGGTGAAAATGGCTCAGGTGTAATGAGATTTGCCCTGAAAAGTGTCTTTTTCTTAATTATATGCATCTGATAATCTGATATGAGGACAAGGCAGGAGGAATTTCCTTTAAGAGTGAGCGGCTGAAATCCTGAAAGCACCCACGGGTGCTCGATCATCCATAACGTTGACAAAAAGACCAATATGACCATAATTTGGCTGGTTTATTCTTGCATCCAGCACACTCCCTCGTGCAGACAAACACAGAGGAACAGACTCACTACAGTGCCCCGGCCACCTGCTGCCTGTTGCTATGGTTACCAAGCACTCTAAAGGCGTGAGACAGCGGGGTGACACATGACAAGACGGACATAGATGTGGAGAAGAAAAGGTTGAGACAAAGAAGAGCCGATATAAGCTCTGCAAATCTGTCACACCGTTAAAAGCGTGGAAACAGCGCCGCACCGCTCCGTTAGTGTAAACAGTAGACGTGTCGCTGCCCGTCTCCTCCTATCTGCAATCTAGAGATGCAAAGCTATTGGAGTGGGTGAGCTACGGTGACATCATCGGCCTTGCGCTAGCCATGTGCTCAGGTCTCACATGGCTCATTGAGAGGGAGAGGAAAAGGTTAACAGGTTCACATGAGGAGCGGTGAGAAGAGAAAAGGACGAATGTGCATTAGCATTCTGATTATGATTGCTGCGCATGGAAACACCATCATCAATCATTTGAAAAATCTCAATGTGCTACCCGGAGTACCAAAACTCCATCTCCAGTTTCTTTTTTTGGCTTAGACCATCAAGGCTGAAATCACGACTCGCCTGCGGGCGAACTATCAGAAAACTGAAAACTGTTATGAGCATACACGCAGGGATATGCATAACCAGGCTTTTTAAGCTTCGTGATAAAAGTTAAATTAAATTTTAAAAAACGAGAGGACTGGATGCTTGTATGCATTTAAACAGAGTCATTCGCCTATAATAAATCCAGCAAATGATATTATAAATCAGAGGAGAAGATGCCACAATGAGAACATTGGGAGGGGGGGGGTTGACCACAGAGGAAAACTGAAGCTATTCATCAGTGTGATAAAGGAAAAACATCTCTCTATAGTATTACCCAACCAGTCTCTGCAATACTGTGAGGGCTGGGGAAAGGACTGTAAGCAGCACTGATACACACTAGCTGTATATGTTAAGAGGTTAAACCTATGATTACTCTGCTCTCCAAGAAATGTCTTGCTATGTTTGACAAATAGGTTCAACTCCCAAAACATCTCATTTATAATCATAAAAAACAGAAAATAAGCAAGTCCTCGTAATTTAACCATGATTATGTCACCTTTTTTTAAGGTTGTGCACACACCTCATTAATTATATCGATAATTGTTAGATCTGCTGGAAATTTTAAACATCACGTTAACATTATCACCTACGGACAGT
This sequence comes from Pterophyllum scalare, assembly GCA_024447675.2. Lineage (NCBI taxonomy): Eukaryota > Metazoa > Chordata > Actinopteri > Cichliformes > Cichlidae > Pterophyllum > Pterophyllum scalare. The sequence continues at coordinate 36,890 of JAMQGT020007612.1, read as the reverse complement.
CTTTCAAATAGCCTTTCAATTAAAGTAAGAAAAATACTTCATTGAACTTAAAATCTTAAAGCTTATACTCTGCAATAAAATAACCCCCCTGCATAGGCAGTAGCTCCAGGCTGCTATTCATTTCTGCCAAAGATGTACAGAAATCCTTCCTCGTCTACTTTTGCAGACTGAAAACTCCCTTCCTCAGGCTATACGTCCTCAACCCCCCCACCCCACCCCATCAGTTCCCTGCCTCGATATGCAGCGTTGGGTCTTCAAACAACCACACGCTTTCCCCACGAAAATGTTGCTCCTTCGTTCTTTAATGTTATTTAGTTCAGTGGTTCCCACAAGATTTGCTGAGGCACACCGGTGTGCCGTGACGCAAGTCCAGGTGTGCCGTGGGAATTTGTGACAACCTTACATTATTATTGCAAAATACACAGACACAAAAAGTTAAAAGTCAAATGTCGACTTGCTGTATCAGTAGTTTTTAGAGTGGACAACAACTTCTGTCAAAAAGACCCCAGTATCTTTATACAGTTGCTGAATAAATGGAATTAAAAGAACAGGACAAACCAAAGACCCCGACTGACAGGAGAGTAATAAAAACGACATTCTTGTGTATCTAAACAATAGTGCAGATGACCCAATACCTAACGAAAGGAAAAACAGTCAGTTTCTGTTCAGACTGTCAGTAAACAGTCTGTAGGAACCAAACTGTCTTACTACTACAGCTGGAGTGGAGAAGGCCAAAGCCCTGAATCCAAAAACATCATCTATCAGAGAAAATCGGCGGTGCTAACATTGTGCCAAACAAGCAATAAAGACATCTGGAAGCTAAACATCCTTTTTGAGAGAAACTTGGCTGTGGAAGTGTGCTGGACCTGAACCAGAATGCCTGAGAAGGTGATCAAGGGGAGGAATATGTTAACGTAGTGGTGACATTCTCATACAAAAAAAACTGCAGGTGTCAATAAACTTCCAGAAGCTACGAATGAGCTGTTAAAAGGGCTTTAATCTAGCAATCAAAAGAAGATGATTCATGGATACAGGTGTGCCTTGAAATTGTGGCTCCCCCTCTAATGTGCCTTTGAACAAACGCTGTGAAAACCACTGATTTAGTTCAACCAGTTTTATTTTTCTCTCACTACATGACTACAGGATGGTTGTTGAACAACTGGTTACTACTGTTTAAGCACAAGGTTAATGCAAAGAGACCTCCAAGTTATAAAAGCATTGTGTAGACTGATACACCAGCATGTAGCAGACACTGTATCACCATCACAAGAGACTGACCACATGAATTACATTGGACAACAGCCTACAAGGTCCCAGAGCTCAACCAATTAATTCAAGTCCTGACAACAGTGTTATGGAGAAGACGAAGAAGATCTAACAGCTTGCTGGGGAAGCTGAAACCGTCCTTACCTGTATGTAACGCAAAGCGCTGCGGAGAACACTGAGGTTGGAGGTTTTCTTCTCATCAATATTGGGAACATTTTTCTTCAGTGTCTCAAAACACTCTTTGAGGTGCGCTCGCCTGAAGAGGCAGAAATGTGAGGGTCAAACTTCGTACGGTTGTCCTTAGCCAACTGTGAATACTCACTATATTTAAGAAGGTTGATTATAATCTTGTAATGTTAACCAACAAATCTCAAAACTCCAATTTTGTATTTTTGAGAAAGATTTCAGCGGAAGAAGATGGATGGATGGATGGATGGATGGATGTTCAGGAAATGCCATGACCTTTAGACCATAAAAATTCTTCCATGAAAAACACACAGAATATGTGTGTGTGTGTGTGTGGTGGTCAAGTTTTCCATCCATCCTCCTTCTTCCGCTTTCTGGGGGCGGGTCGCAGGGGCAGCAGCCTAAACAGAGAAGCCCGGCCTCCCTCTCCCCAGCCAACCCTACCAGCTAATCCGGAGGACCCCAAGGCGTTCCCAGGCCAGCCGAGAGATATAATCTCTCCAGCGTATCCTGGGTCTGCCCCGGGACCTCTTCCCAGTAGGACATGCCTGGAACACCTCGCCCAGGAGGCATCCTGGTCAGATGGCCAAACCACCTCAACTGGCTCCTTTCAATGTGGAGGAGCAGCGGCACTACTTTGAGCCCCTCCCGTCGAGTAAGGTCGAGTTTTCCTTAATTCCTTAACAGCAACATGACAGGGGTTTGACTGACCTGTTCTTCTCCAGTTTATTGTGCACCTCTCTGGTCCCCGCCCTGGAAATGCAAAATAAATAGTTAACCACAAACCAATCAATATTCTTATATCATATTTAATGTACACATACACACAAACTCACCCTCCTGGTCTCCTCTTCCCTTCCATTCCCCTCATTTCCTCCATCGTTACCCCGTTAGGCCGTGGCTGAGGTGTGGGTGGTGTCTGATGAGGAGCCAGTGCATGCTGAGAGCTAGAGCCATTAGTGCTGATGGGGGCCGGATACTTGATCTGAACCTGAAGCTGTGATGCACCAGGCTTTACATCTATCAGCTGTTCACTAGGCTCCACTTTGATCTGAGAGGAGCACAATAACTGACGAGATACCGGCTGATGTGGAGGGGAGGAAGAGTTCTTGACTGGCGGGGAGCCATTGAGCGTTGTTGCTGCTGCAGCAATCTGCGTTTTGAGCGGAAGGGGCGGGACCGAGGGAGTCGCGGTGACAACCGGGACCATTGGGATGACAGCAATAGGGACTTGACGAGTTGGGAGAGAGGGGGGTGGTGGCGCAGGAGGGTGATGTGGCTGTTGACAGTGGGTATCATCACCCCAGGTGATATGGTTGGCTCCTACTGGCTGAGATGGTGAGGTCACAAGTCCCACATGCTTTGACTCCACCTGCCTTTTGATGAGCTCCTTGTCTTTAAGTTGCTCTTCTTCTGAAGGAGGCAAGAAAAGTAGGAGGCTAAAGTTAAATAACTGATAACAGATAACATGAAGGGACGCATCAATAAACTGATGAATATCAGTATCGGCTGGTATCAGTCTTGCTGACTGGCATCCTCAATTACTTGTCAGCAGCTGAAATGTATCTGTTTCCTGTTTAAAGATAGCATGATAAAGAGCTAATAAACCATATAGTTATTTGATATAATAAGGATTCTTTGGCACAAAAGAGGAATAAATAACTACAAAAAAAAAATCATCAACGGGAACTGACTGCTGGAATCAGCACTACCAGCCAAGTTATTTTAAATGCCACATCAGCCCAGGATTTTATAATCAGTGTGACCCTAAAAATATGTAAGGAGACAAGCAGGAAAGTGATTTGCATGATAACCTGACAACAGGGTGAAAGTGGCTCAGGAGGTAGAGCAGGTCACCTACTAATCGGAAGGCTGGCGGTTTGATTCCTGGCTGCTCCGGGCTGCGTGCCAAAGTATCCTTGGGCAAGATACTGAACCCCAAGTTGCTCTCTGACGCAAGCGTTGGAGTATGAATGTGTGTGAATGTTCGATAGCAAAAGCACTTAGCTTAGTTTCATATGGAAGTGCTTGTATGACTGGGTGAATGCAAACGTGTTGTATAAGTGCTTCGAGTGCTCAGAGTGGAAACACGCTACGTAAGAATTAGTCCATTTCACTGTTTAAATTGAGTTAGTTAGTTAAAGCTAGTTTTCATGCAGGACTTCTGCATATATTACTCATCAGCAGGCTGTGTCATTATCCAAAGGTAGCACACAATATAAAATAGTCCACTTCAGATTGGTTCTCACTACTCTGATTTAGGCGAGGGTGCTGTCTGGACAGAGTATGCAGGAAGCAGGACACATGAAACCACTCGCTCGCTGTGGATTGCAGCACAATCAGACGTCACAAAGAGTTTGTTTTAAGGAGCTGCCAGGACAAAATCTGTTGAATGTTTAATTGTGTCAGACATCTTTCACATGCAGCTCTTCTCGGTGACACCTAAAAATGTTTAGGGCTTCAGCCCATGTATGAAAATGTATATACTGACAAATATACACACATCTACAGGGTTCTCCTGATTCACAATGGACCTGTGGGGAGTGACAACTGGTTCATGAGTCTGGGATACCTTGGATAAAAGGAGGCTGTGCATTTTCAGATTATTTCTGGCCATTTGAAAAACAAAAATGTTCTGCATGCTTGAGTAAACTAAACCCCAGTTAAAATATGTTTAAAACATTCCAGGTCCTCTTCGCAGCTTTGCTGCTATGCTACAGAATCTGTCATGACGGATGTCACTTTGTCCATATCATGCACACTAACACTTCCTGCACACAAACACGTACAAAGAATGATGTCATCAGGGAACAAGACAGTGAGGAGGGGCAAATAACCACATAAAACGTGTCTGCATCTGCTGCCTAAATGGGGAGAGCACCCCTCAATCTGCCCTGCGATTGGACCAGTCCAGCACAGAGCATGCCTCTCGCCCTGGGCTGCGTCAGGGCTTCTGACCAAAAGCTGAGGACTGTTGTGAAGGAGCTATTTGGGCAGGACAACTAGAGTTGGCACCGTGACAACATATAAATGAAGCACTGTTGTGCTGCAAACAAAGGGAAAGGCATCATTATGCAGAGGCACAAAAACACACACGCATGCATGCACGCACACACACATTCAGAGATGATATGAGTGAGTAGTTACTGCACACCGTAGCAGGCAGACTAGAAAGTAATATGGAAAGCCCTCAGTCACCATGGAAACAGCAGCTTTAGAAGATCCCTGGGATTCCTCAAACCTGCGCAACACCAACACACATCCCAGCCACCTCCAACAAAACAGAAACACCACATGCCAGGACGCCTAGCTGCGTGTTAAGTAACACTTTCTTTTCCTCTCTGCATGAGAATGAAACCTCCTGATGACGCGACCAAGGCAGAAAAGGCCTGCGCAGTTAGATACTGAAATGGTCACAACCATATGCAGGAAAAAGAAGCTGTTTCTAATCACTTCTAGAAGAATACATTCTTTTAAAAGCATGGTTTTTGATAACAACAATGTAAAGAGAACTCCCACAGAATAATATTCAGTTATTTGTATGTTGATAAATCCTCTTCTGAATGGCAAAGGCAGAAGTAACTTCTTTTGATGCAAAACTGAATCATTCATTAGTCACTGTCTAAAAACTGAACTGCAGCAAATCTATGACCGTGGTCATTTTGATGTTATTGAGCTTTATTTCAGCTGTTTTATTATTAGTTGAGGCTAATATTTTGGGTATTACAACAGAGGAATTTCCCAGCTTTTGGACTAAATAAAGTACGCCCTACATATCTTCTGCGTTAGCTCTATGATACACTGGCAATCAGTCCGGGGCGTACGCCACCTCTCATCCAGTGCCAGCTAATTTAGGATCCAGAACTTAAACATACCACATGTATATGAAGATGTACTGTTACAACTGAATATTTTAGGTTTTTGAAACACACACACACAAAAAAAAGATTTTACAGAAAAAGATTCAATCAAATCAATAATATAATCATTATAATATTTTCACATTATTCAAAAACAAAAGGGGTTCACAGGTATAAACAGTTTGTTTTTCAGTAATAAACTCTATATAACAGAGAGATGGCGTTTGTCATCGTTTTCACATTGGTGTTATGTGGTGACAGACTGAAAGTGAAAGGGAGCCTTTTTTCTAAGCTATACTTTATTTCTCCGGGAAAGTGGGAAATCCCTCTGCCACAGCAGCTAAAGCATTGAACACAACCCATATAACCCAAAATAGCTTAAAACAGATTTGTCATATTGTATTAATATAACAGAACTAAGCTCAATAAATAAAAATCTAAATAAAAAATACAACACCATGTAAAAAGCTAATAACAATAATAATATAATAATCAATAATAATAATAATATAATAATCATTAATAAGTAAAAATCTCAACGAGGTAGGAAAGCTCAGACAATAATTTTAATGAACAAAACTTGATCACGTGACCCATAAAAGGGGCAAACTCCAGAAAGAAGTAACTTTAATTATACCAGCTGGATAGTCTTTTAAGGGTGTATCCCGAAAGAATTATCTCTTGTAGTACATTCCACACACACTCACGCACGCATGCACACACACTCCATGCTCCAGATTGCCCGTCGCACGCAAACGTAAATTACATAACTTCTGCATAGAGGCTGGGCTGAGGAGGGCGGTGAGCTACCCTACTTACCCCCCCTTTCTTTTTTCTGTCTCTCTCTCTCTCTCTCTGACCCGCCACTGTCAGCAGACTGAATGGGAAAGGCGGAGACGAGGAGGGTGTGTGTGCATGCGCCTAAGTTTGTATATTGGGGGGTGGGGGTGGGGGGGTTCGGGTTGCACGTGGTTGCTGTGGGCGGATCCTAGCACGCGGTAGAGGGAGGGGGAATGGAGGGGGGGCTGGTTTGTCTGACACGTCATCAGAGCGGAGAAATACAGAAAGACACCCCCTACCCCCACCCTGCACCCCAATCCCCATTCGCCTAGTTTAGTTAGTCATCATTACGTCGATTGACAACTAATCGGAGGAGCGCGAGCCAATATTCATAAGCTCGAGCACCGATATACAAATGGGGGCCGGGGTTAGCGCGCGAGGGCCCGCCCCAGTGAGTGTCATAAGATAGCTGAGCAATGTCAGGGTATTATGTAAAGAGCAGCCTCGGCTCGCCACCGCCCTGCCGGCGCTCGACGGACAAAAACTGGGGCAAACTGATCCAGAGGAGGTATTTTATTGCAAATAAATAAAGAAATGTAATTACAATAAACAACTCCACCGCCGATTTTACAGACTTTCACAAGCGCACGCCAGCAGTACATGTTTATAGCGCATATATTAGGCTGAACACTCACATTATGGAATCCTGTCACAATCACACAATTTATAAATGGACCACGGTTTGTCACAGAAAGTCTGCTGTTCACACAGACACACTTGCGCGCGCGTACGGTGAGTCACTGGAGTGATGAAACTGACACACACACACACACACCGAGAGCGCGCAAAGTTGTTCAGAAAAACAACTTTTGTCGTTTCCGCATTAGGGGGCGAAAACTGTGCAATAAGTATGCACCTGGGGGGGGTAGTTTGCGGTGAGTCCCTCTTATTTTGGCAGGAATCCAAACAAGCGCCTCACAGGCGGGTCGATTAAAAATGCAATCCGCTGGCAGTGACGGGTGTCGGTTCCTCAAAAGGGAGTAAGATATTTAGCGCACACACTGTACTTTGTGCCCTGCGCGTTGAGCACGAACCCCCTGGTCTGCTGTTCAACTCACCACGTGTGGTCTGTTGTTGCTGCTGGGCTTGCCATTCCAGATATCTGGCCGCCTCCAGGAGCGTATCGATGCTCATTGCGCGTAAGCCCTCACGGCAGGAGACCCGGTAGCCCGGGACGGAAGGAGGAAAAAGACCGAGGAGGAGGGAGGGGGGGAGGTAAGTAGTGTCCCTGTAGTAAGCGTCGTATGCACGGCTCACACCAGCCCTCCCAAGCCTTTCGTCCCTTGGGTTTCTCCTGAAAGCACACGGGCAATTTTTAATCCGGTCGAACGGAAAGTAGATCCTCGCATACGTAAAAAATAGGATGGCAACAAGATGGCGATGCGAGCACGGGAATACACACAACAAGGCGAGTCGTGTTCTCGTTAGGGCCCGCCCCTCCCGGATTCCTGCCCCGCCCTGTTACTACGGCCACCCACAAAACCCGGCGACCGACCCTCTCCCTGTTCCTCCGCGCTCTCATCTTACCACCAAATTAGCCCCTCCAGTGTCATCAAACTGACATTCCTGACAGCATAAAGTCTGTTTTAAACCACCGCGAACAAACGGGCTCCCCGCGTAATGGCCTAATCCCCGCGGGGCTCGAGAAAGGCATGTCGTATAGACGTCAGCGTCCCTCCGTGGTTTCCTTTCCGCAGCTGGCCCGCAGCGCATGAAGACCGATCAGGCGCCAGCCAACCAATCAGCACGCAGAACAACAAGGCATGGTGCTGGTCCACATGGGCACCCGCCCGGCCCGAGCGCGGCTCATTTGCATGGCGAGAGCGTGACTGGCCACCCTGCCGTCTCGGGATCAGATCTGTCAGTCAAATACAGAGGGGTGGGGCTTATCTTGAGACGAAGCAGCTGACCACAATGAACCGTGATTGTTGTGTTCGCAAGGCTGCTAAAGTCAAGCATTATAACGTTCAGATTTGCACCATACTGCTGGCATTGTAGCCTAATCATTGTATGTTTTGAAAAGCACATGTTGAGATTAATGCTTAGATTATAAAGGTTATCGTAGTTTACAAAAATTATATACATTTCAGCTTCCTTGTCTACTTTTGTTTTGTGGCAGCCAAGGGTCAAAATAAATAAAATGATTACTCTAAAAAGTTTCATAGACTGTCTTCATTTTTTTTTTTTGGCAAAAACACAAATAGTTTTTCCATTTCACCTCTTTTACAGTTGATTGTATTTCCTTTCTCTTCCCTCTCATTTGCTGCAGCCCCATTTTTCATCTTGTCCACTGTTTCTGTCTCACACATTGGGAAAAAGGGGATTTTCTCTCTCTGTAACTACATGTTCCTGCCCTTTGGTATAATGCATTTATGTCCACGTCTTTTGTTCTACATTGTCTGCGGTGTCTTAGGGGACTGATTACTACTGTAATAGTGCTTTAAATACATTACAATTACAGTAATATGTATGAATGTATACTGTTTATGGATGCACATATGGAGATGATGTGGTAATAATCTTTGATTGGACACCACTCAGTCATGTATATCCTCCACCACAGTGGGGTCTGAGAGTATCAGCCAATCAAACAGCAGCTCAGAAGTATATTTAGAGCTGCCTTCACCACGCAATGTGCCCTGCCTGCACATACAAACCTACTGACATCATTACTATCTGCACAGTTAAGAGTCTGAGCCTGTCAGGTTTCTATGGCAAAATCACAATGACAACAATTCAGCACAAAGTGACTGTGTGTGTATGAGGGGACGGGTGTCATTTAGCAACAGGCTTAGACTCTGTGACAGCATGGGAGAAAATGAATCAGGCAGAAAGAAAGAGAGGAGGGGGGAGGATGAGACAGGGATGAGAGGGCTGCAGCACATGAGCTGCATGGTGAAAAAAACTATAGGGGTGTTTGCATATAGAGGAGGGGAAAGGAGGAGGAGGCAGAGGAGGAGTGATTTGAAGAGATGGTGGGGAAGGTGGGAGGGATGCAAGGAAGGGATAGACTGACCCAGTTAGAAGTGCTGCATCACTCCTGGATCTACAGAGCAGAGACCAAGAGGAGGCAATGCAATATAGGAGGAGAAAATTTGTACAAAATTACACAAAATTTATGATGCAAATTTAAACTTTAGACCTGCCAGACATCTTGGAAAACGGCATTGTGTTGTCAGGTAATCTTGATCATCTCAGCCTTTCAGTCCATTCAGTTACTTTAGGGGGAAAAAGCTGAAAATCTAAACTTCAGTATTTAAACATAATCAGATCTTGGATTGATTTGAAAAATTGACAATTACCAAAACAAACAAACAAACAAACAAAAAACAACAACCCCACTTTAAAGTTTTTCTTTTGTGTTACTGTCGTTGTGAAGACAAAAACAATCATGTTTCATCTCTTCTGCATCCCCTAAAAATCATTATGTTCAGGTTGATAAGGTTTTTCGTGGCATTAATGTGTCCACTGCTTACTTGTGCGAAGTGCAGGGAGGCAGCAGCTTTTTCCGCCCCATGCTTACTGCCGCCAGAGAGCGCCACATCCTGAAATATGTCTTGACTAAAGATGTTCCCGATTACTCTCATCGGGCATTGCATGGATTATATTAACACTGGTCACGTAAAGCTACAATGGGAGTCATCTAAGCTACAGTGGGCTGACACACAGACCTATAAATTAACAGACCCGGCGGCTGCCACCCGTGCGAGTGGAAATGCTGATCTCAAAGTGCAGAGAACAATCAAGACAGATGAATGAAATACTTCACTTCTCCGTGGGAGAATCGATGCTGCAGCATCTGACACGCCTGTGGTACTCACTGACCTTGAAACCTCTCAGCACTTTCTTATCATGCCAGCTTATTTGAATCGATGCTGGCTTACAGCTCCTCTCACTTTCTCTCTGCCATGAATCCATATCAACAGTCTCGTCAGAGAACGAGCGAGAGATGGATGACCTAGAAGCAATATAAATGAGAAAGTGAGCTCTGTTTCTTTCTTTCTGCCATCTCTTGAAGTATTCAGATTGCACGAGGGAGAAAGCGTGCAAAACGCATATATGAGAGAGTAGTGGTGGCGGGGCGGATGTAGGCCAATGTTTCTACTCCAGTGCCTCTGCTGAAAAACAGGAGTTTCAGACTGAGACAGGTTTCATTATCCTTTCATTGAGTCCCCGGGAGACACTTTTCCGTGCGCACGCCCAAGCTCGCCCCTTTCGGTCCACAGCAGCCCCGATCCTTTTATGCTGCGCGGAACTTTGCGCTGTGAGCAACCTCCATTTCTGGTATTTGTCTCCCTCCGACACTCCTTATTTGAGTACCCTCGCAGGCCTGCAGGACAGAGCAAGGTGTGGTGGGTTGCACTTGCTATCCAGGCAACTGTTGCTAGGATACCAGGAGGCGCAGAGAAAGAGTAATTGCTCTGTGGGTGAGCGAGCAGGTGCGTGTGTGAGCATAGAAGTAGGCTGCGGTACCGTACATAATTGAATATATATATATATATATATATATATATATATATATATATATAAATAAATAAATAAATAAAAATAACTCCCTGCTGTCTCTGCCTCTCCAGTGTAGGGAACTATGCTGCACCCAATAGATGTAAGGTGCTGTTTATAACTATACTTTACACACACACAAAACACCAAACGTCTCATTTTTGAACCCACATCTTCTCTTGTGTCATCTTTCATTAAAGAAACCACTTGGGATTGATGCATTCCTTCTCCATTTGTATCAACAGTGACAGTCCGTATATGACTCCTCACTGGATGGAAGTTGCCCTGAAGAGGCTATACTGCAGCACCAGACTTGCATCAGTGCATTTGGGCCTGACAGTTATACATTAATAATACCAGCTGTCTGGAGCTGCAGTTTTTCCTCAAGTGACCCATTTCTTTCTTAAGAACTTGGTTTGATCATCTAGAGCCAGCAGACAAGTTTTATTTCGAGATTTACAGACACTTCCTGATCTACAAGCACCAAAATGCTTCCCTGATTGAACGAATTGTTTTTTACTTGGAAAATGCCAAAACAGTACAAGAAATAAAAGCAGTCTTTGATAAGTTGTATTAAATCAAGTAAAACCTCAAGAAAGAAGCATTTAAATGCTTCTTCAGCACACTTTAAGAGTCCCAAGCTCCCTTACTCCGACACAAACCTCTGAAAATCCCAGCCTGCCTCATTTTTTTTGGCTATTAAGAGAAACAGTGCAGCACCCAATCAAATACATTTAATGTCAAATGGAACTGAACAATGTGCTGCAGCATCTAACGTCACTATTAACTCTCTCACTTCCTCCTCAAAGAAAGCACACACACATTAGCAAGTTATATTTACAGAATTTTATTTATTATGTTGCAAACAATGACATCCAGATATATTGATACACAACTTTTACTGTGTGTGTGTGTGTGTATATGTGTATTTGTGAGTGTGTGTGTGTGTAAAGAGAGCGGTGAGACCACAAAGCAGAATGAAAATCCCATGTGAGGGAGCCCTCAGTGGGTTAACAAGGCAGAGATAGCGAGCAAAAGAGGGCACTGGGCGATTTCTCTGGGGTGACGTACACACACGCACACACAAACCTCTTAAAAAGGTGAGCCAACTTGTTTTCCTCTGTAAAACACACTTTAGCTATGGGCCGTGTGCCTGTGCTCTCAGCAGCTTATGGATCATTAAGGTCCTGTGAGTGTCTACTAGAAAGCAAGTTTGTTAAAAAGAGATGAAGCAGTATGAATGAACAGAGCGGGTGAGAAGCTTTGCCTCCTCTCTCTCCTCTGACCATCAGAGCAGAGAGGCTGGAGAGATTCTCCTGTCGTGACATACAAACGCGCACGCACTCACACGACATATACACACACGTACACGTGCGCTCACACACAAAAACCTCACGAGATTCAACTGGGAAGCTGCATCCTGCTTCAGTTTTTCATCTTCGTCGTCATTTCCTGGACAGCCTCCGCTTCCCCCCCCCACCTTCTCTATCACCAACCACACAGTGACAGACCACAACAATGGAGGCATGGAGTAAAACTAAATTTAACAAAACCTAAACCCCTTCCAACAAGGGGTGCCATTGGTATTCGTGCACTGTCAGTTAACCAGAACCCACCTGCGCCAGCACACAGACATTTACCCTTTGAGCCGACAGGACGTCATGAGAACGGTATGCAAATTTAACAGAGAAACTTTTTTTTTTTTTTTTTTTGTTGGATTAACCATGCAAGGATACTTCTCATCTTTTTTGAGTGTGTTTGTGTCAGAGATTGCGTGACATTTATTAAGCGTACCCTACATCCAGAATAATTTACACAAAAGGACAATAGTCATCTTAATAGGGCTGGACCAATGTAGGGGAGGAGGCAGGGAGAGGGGAGCGAAAAGAGGGGACAGGGAGAAGGTAAAGCGGCCTTGGTCTACTATGGTTTGGAGTGCAGAGGGTGAAGGGGCACAAGGAAGAGGGTGCAGGACGGGGGTGGGTGGGGGGTGCAATCTCAGCGGCACTCCCACACTTTGACTGTCTGATCAACACTGCCCGTCACCACGTAGGGAGCAGTCTTGTGGAAATCTGCAAGAGAGGGAAACATTTACTCAGACAAGTTAAGTAAGTTTACCACAAATCTAATCTGAAGTGCAAGGTGAGCACCTCCAGCTCAGATCACAGCATTTTGTATTTAGACAGTTTGATCTCATGTCAGACATTTTACAAACTGCATCTCACCCAGAGAGGTAACAAAGTGTTCGTGGGCACTCAAGGTCTTCATGCAGCGTTTGTTCTTGTAGTCCCAGATCCTAATGGTTTTGTCATCGGCACAGCTCACTATGAATCTTCCTCCAGGATGAAACAATATTCCACGCACCCAGTTGTCATGTCCCACCTGCAGACACAAGACCGATTAACCACAACACCCTACACTCATAGTGCAGCAGCACTTCCATTACTCACCAGAGTCATAAGACAGATCCCGATGCTCACATCCCACATCTTGATCGTTTTATCTCTGGAACCAGAGAGAAGGAAAGGCCCAGGTTTTCCACTCTTCTTATTCTGTCAGATAGACAAAGGGAGAGGCAGTCAGAAACAACGTTTGCTTACAAAGATGACAGTGCAGTTTGGTATGTGAAAGATCCCTTCTAAGATATGAAAGGATCATTTTCAGCTATGATAATAAGATAAGAAATCCCTTTATTAGTCCCATGATGGGGAAATTCAGTGTAGCAGCAGCAAAGGTATTGTACAGAGGATCAACAGTAAGGTATGACGACGCTGCCCTCTTAATCAGTCTAAGCCTGCCCAAGGGTCCAGCCCAGCCCACTAGATGGTTTTGCAGAGTGGATAACTCTAAATCTAAAGGAGGGCCAAAATTATGGACTAGAGTTATGCAGTAATTCATGAGAGTTTGTCTGAATTGTTAATATCACCAGAGCCTTCTTATTGACCTGCTATACCACACAAAAGTAAAGTGGTCTAGGCACAAGGAGCCCTGCTGACAGGTTCTTTGATTTACTGCACTAGCGTTTCTTTATACTGACAATACACCCACTGAAATATGGAAAAAACAGACATAATGATGAATTTGCACCAATTTTTTTTTTTATCAAGACATCTCTGTCTGATCATCATGAGTTCTGTAAATGGATTGTTTCTATTTATTAAGTGCAGAAAATTTTCTGTATTTTCTTAAAGCTACTGTACATTAAGAGAAAATGTGAGAGATACAAGCTTACAAGTGCGCCTGTGGGACAAATTCAGGTTTTCATCTTTAAACTATGAGACTTTAAAAAGTCATTTTTTAATTAATTGCATTGCTACTGAGGCACATATTTTTTCATAGATGTCTGACATCTGCAGCTGAACACAATATGCATAAACATCAGCTCCTGCAGCTGCCATATTCACCTCTGAGCCCGTAGCTTCTAGGATGGTGGGGTGAGCACTGTCAGGGGCCCAGGCGATGCACTCTACCACATGTTCGTGTTCCCGCAACTCAGCTTTGCACTCCTTCGAGGCGACCACCCAGACACGCACTGTCTGGTCATTGGAGCAGCTGGCAATCAACGAGCCATCCTGATTGGGACGCACCATCCTCACCCACTCTCTATGGCCTGTAAATGTCTTCACACAGTACCTGCAGAAGGAAGTACCACAAGTTAATGTACAGAAGAACATGTTCAGCATACAGTAAAAGCATTACTACTGAGGAAGCAAAGTGAAAAATGCAAGGTTACATTAATCCTGGTCTCTTTAAGAGCCTTAAAACAAGGCTCCACCTCACTTACCCAGTAGCCACCTCCCACATCTTGATAGTCTTATCTCTGGAGGCAGACACTATATGGTCACCATTTGGCATGATAGCTACAGATGACACATTGTGATCATGGCCTGGAGGACAAAGTCAAAAGTTTAGCTGTACTCCTGGTCTGATCTTAATAAACCAGACCCAAAACTTGTAAGATTTCTTTAATAAGACTAAAGATTCACTAGAAAAAAAGAAAGAAAGAAACTGAACAGAAATTAACCTCTACGGAGAGTGTAAGACAAAAATCAGAATCAGTCATACATGCTGACTTATTGGGATTTTTCTCCCAAAATGAATGGAAAGCCTCACACCATAAGGCCCTGACTAAATAACAAACTTCTGGGACAGTCTGTTGTGTTAATGTAATTTTCGCTGAACAAAGATCACCTTTTTTTGTGTACACAGAAACACATTTTTAAACAATATAATTAATAGAAGATTGATAAAACAGTGTGTAGCTGTATCACAGAGCCTTTGCAGGTGGTGTTGTGTAAATATTTCTTACCATGCATTGTTCGGATGCACTCAAACCCCTGAAAGTCCCAAAGTTTGATGCTCATATCAGCTGAACATGAAGCCAGCAGCTTTCCTGTCTGGTCAAAGGAGATGTCCTGCACAGAGTCTGTGTGACCTTTGAGGGTTCGCTCAAAGTCCCCTGCTTCATAGTCCCACACCTAAAATTACAGATGCAGACATCTGTCGATGAGAAACTCCAGTCCACAATTATCAAAAAGAACTAAATACCGAACCTAAAAACAGACACATACACACACTACAGCAAATGTGATTAAATTGGTCAAATTTAAATCTGATGACTTAAAAGTCGTGCACTGACATAATCATAACAGAGTTAATTAAAAAAAAAAAAGAACTGGGTTAGGGTTACATGATAAAACTTTTGAATATTGGCATAAATACTCAGATAAAACAGTTCTGTTTAATTAAAAATACATAATATGCTACCATAGTTTGCCTGTTAGCTTAATTAAAAAGGATGAAAAGAACATGGATGTTGGAAAGAAAAAGATTAGCATATTTCCCAAGGTGCCGTGCTCTTGGAGCTCTGCCTCTGACAACACAAGCATCAGGCCATCTCCACATAGATGAGCAGTGACAAAGCAAGAAAAAAAAACAGCGAAGGAGGGAGGAGGATAAAGGGAGGAGGTTGGAGGGGGAAGCGTGCTGAAGCAGAAACGCTGAGGATAAAACGGGAGAGCAGCCTCAGATCTGCAGTACAGCTTTGATCTAAAGGGTCAGAGCTGCAGAGGATACGCCGTGGAGTGCTGCAACTCTCTCCCTGATTTTGCTTATTAAATGCTACTCCACGCAGCCACCGCTAATTTGAAATTCCTCTGAGAGACATTTTCAAAGCAGTATGACTGACTTCAGAGAAGACATCTCAAAGATATTACATTATGTGAACAAAAAGATAAAGGACAGTGGCAACTTATGATGGACAAATTAATGCATAATTTCTCAAAGTGACAGCTGGGACAGGCTCCACCCCCTCCATGGCATTATACTGGATAAGCAGATGATGGATAGGAATAAGGTTAGGGATGAATGGATGATACAGCTGCTAATGCTCCACTATGATATGCTGACAAAGGAAATGATACATTCAGAAAAAGTCTCACTTTAAACTTGTTTGTCTAAACTGTGCCAGAAATCTAATGATTTAACTCTACAATCACCAGACTGAATGATTTAATATAAAGGTGGACCAGCCGTTTCAGCATGAACTGCATGCAGGATTTATAAGCAGGGTTCAGATGTAGCTGGAGGCTATATGTTAACAGTATGCAAAACCTGTTTGGCAACAAATTTACAGACCTTAATGGTAGCATCCTCAGAAGCTGTGACCATGACAGAAAACACGGGGTGGAATATGACTCGTGTAACTGGAGCACGGTGCCCACTCAAGGCGTATCTCTCTGGGGGACGAGGGATCCACTCCTTGGGGTCTCGCTTCTGGCCCACAGGCCCTCCATGTGTCATCTCCTCCTTAGCCTCATTCAACTTTGACTCCAACTCCATAACCTGAAGCAGAACAGCGAGTTAAGAAGGAGACAAGCTTGGAAACTCATCGGCAAGCACTTATGCCAATAAAAAAAAAAAAAAGTGTGTTTGATCTGATTCAAACAGATTTTATATTATAAGAGTCCATCTATTAGTAAACTTTTCCTATATCGATTTCAGTACCAGACCATGGCTAAACGCAGTTAACATGACATGATGCATTGTGCTTATTCTGCCAAGTTAAAAATGCACAGCTAATATCAAACATCTCACATACATTTAAAACATACTTTAAGTGCCACAAAAACATCTGTTACCTTCTTCTGTAATCTGATAACTGAGGTCCATTTTTTTTCCAAAAGTCCTGCATACTTCTTATCTACTTCTTCATTCTGTGAAATAAAAAAAAAAGCAGCATAAGTTCCCTCTTATTAAAACTGCATGTACAGCTTTTTGCCATTTCTGTGCATCTGTATCTCCATACCATATCTAACTCTGCTTCCTTCTTGAAAGTAGAATATGCCTCCTCATATCCATTGGAACGAAGGTAGTCAGCTATGGCCCGGTTTCTGAGAAAAAAGTGCAACAACACAGATGTTTGTTTTCTTCCCCCCCCTGTCATCTCAACATTTACTGATTACATCCTCACAGATTATACTACACATACACTGTCAATCCTAAATGATAAGCATGGTGGAAGTTCATCTGATTAAACCAAGTTGTGATAAATTAATCACATGTCAATAAAATCAGTGACGTTGGCATTTATTAAATAGTAAATTTAGTTAATAGTAATTCTACCTTAACAGAAATGCTGGTTCTTCCTTAAAAAAGAGGGGAGACCACACCCTGTCTAATGATGGGGGCTTAAGGATTCAAGTTTCACAGTTCCCCCTTTAAATGTGGGGCAGTTTGAACAAGTGCCAAAGGAAATTCTAACCCTTCATTGAAGAAAAGAAAACGTAAGGACCCGATCACTGGGAAACTGTGTTTTGTGCTACTATGGAAACCAGACACTTGCCACAGAGAGCCCTGAGCACCGAGTGTGGACGACACGAAGCCCACAACCCACAAGCACATGGAAACACATAACGAGCATGCAAATACACACAGACTTGCACGCAGTTATATAAATGATCGGAAGGGCTCTTTTATAAGATGGGGTGAATATTTCATGAGTAACTGAGCTAAATTTAGGCTGCAGCTTCAGGGCTACTTTGAATGTCTGATAAAACTTGTCTGCTATAAACTTCCAACAGGATTTCCAGATTTTTTTTTTTTTTTAAATACTGAAACGCTTTTTAAAAAAAAAAAAAATAGGGGGGGGGGGGGTCTTATAGCCTTTATTGCAACACGACACAAAACCTGGGAGAAAGACCAGGGGAAAACCCCCCACAGTGAACAGCCTTGGGGCAGATTCGATCCCATGCATACACGTTGCCTGTTCAACCCAGTGAGCTAAACCAGCTCATTATCAAACCTGTTTTACAATGGTCCACATTTTCACATCTAATGGAGATGTACACCCCTATAACATTTTCAAGTATCAACTTTTTGTGGTTTCTGGAGTGTGGAACCAGCCAGGCAGTTATCACACAACATGGCTGCCCACATTAACCAGCCATCACTTCAAGTTCCCCCTCCTGACCCATCCCCCCCTCACTTCTTTGCTCCTGTCATATGGGTTATGAAATATTCACCAAGTAGCTATCAAGTTAAACACCTTAAAGCTCACATCTCTTCACATTTCCTGTTATACATTCTTTTAAGTGTGTGCTTCCTATCAGGACTGAAACATATGGCATTACTCAAAGATCACTTATGGGAACTGCTTTCTGTCAGTTTACATGCCCATTCTTGTTTGCATGTTTAAGACGACTGCATTCCCACATATTTACATCAGGGCACTCACAGTTCATCTCTCTGTCTCTGTGACAGCACCATGGTGGCTGCTGTTTGCTCCCTCTCGGGGAGGTGAGGATGAGGTGATGTTGGGAGGGGAGGGGGGAGTCTGGCTGGGAAGTGTGTGGTGGTGAGGTGTCTGATCACTCAAAGATGTTTCTCCTCCAGAAGATCAGCGGTGGGGAAAGTAAGGGTGCCAGGTAATCGGAGGTGATCTGGAGATACCGCCGTCACCCAAATGTCAGGATCAGGCTCCACAAGAAATCACGAAGGCCCAAATCTCTCTCACCAATCAAATGAGCCCATCACCTGATGAAGAAAGGAGGAGGAGAGAAGTGGGTTAAGCATACATGTATGGTACATATAGACTAAAGAGAGAGACATGGCACACTGAATTAAAATCTGGTGTACTCATGCATCTTTAGACTCTTCATTGCTGTCTCTGTACTTGCAATTTACAGCAACTCTACCTTCGGCAGGCTTCAGCCAAACCTCTGGATGCTGTAAAAAATCAACCCCCCCCCACTTATTTTATCAGGAAGTCCCACTGATATCAAATCTCTTGTATGTGACCAAGGTAGCAGCCATACAAACTCAGAACATATTTTAAACAAATACAATGTAAAATGCAAGATATACAACATGATATACCATATACAAATACCCACAAAACAAAAGCACTGGGGCTCTCTAGTCTTGTTTCTCACGATGCCTTTAAAGTCAACAGTGATCTAAGCCCATTGAAATACAAGCCTTTCTGTAAAGTATTCCTTGTCCAATTTTTAAACATGCAGCAGCTGATTCTGTTGATCTTACCTGTATCACTTTGGACCATCCATTTAAGCAAAAATGTCATGTTTACCACGCCAGATTAATCCTGGCCTTTACTGTGTACATTATCTCTCTTTGTCCATGTTTATGATTACTCTGAATTTTAGGACCATGTAACCATCCTGACAGAAGAGCTCAAGTCAACAGTACGTGTTAAAAATACAATAAATTCTGGGGTGCCAGGGTGGCTCATATATACACCACATGAGGGTGGTGCAGGCGGCCCAGGTTTGCGTGTTTTCCCTCTCTCTCCCCCACTCTCCTGTCTCCATTCACTGTACACTACCTAAAAATGATCTTTAATAAATAAACAAACTCACCATTCAGTGATTTTGAAGCTAACATGAGCACTCACTTCCTGTGCTTCAACACTGCCGATGCCTGGGGCCACAATAGCACTAAGCTGCTTAGCGGCCTAGACCAGACAACCTCAAGTCGTGACAGAGACCACAGGTCCTCCATACAGCTGACAGTGCAATGTAAAGAAGAGACTGGACGGTCGCTAAAGGGATTAACCCCAGACAGAGAAAGAAGAACATAAGCGCACGCTGCCCTTGTCTATATCACCGTCGGCTGCATTGTTCTTGTCCACTTCACCCTTTAGACTGCTTTAACACAAGTGAAAATCTGAAGAATGCCTAAATGGGAACTGTTCATAATAATATTTATTTTACAGATGAGCATCTCTAATTACAATGGAAGCAAGTCAACCACAGCAAACATACAAAGGTTTAGCCTTTAGTGTCCTAGAAGGAGCTCCTCTCTGCTGCCAGCAAACATGATGACTGACTGAGCTGACAGGACAGAGAAAATTATTTTAGCTGATCTCATATCTCACCATGGTGCAAAAATAGCCATTTGACCAAACATACCAAGCTCCATCTATTGCATAACCAAGACAATCTCTGTTACTTCTGTATCCGCCAAACACTAAGTGAACAGCATCATTAGGGAGAAAGAACACATAGATAAAAAGTCATGCAAAACAAAAAGAATGAGGGCTGGTTTAAAAGTCACTAAAACATCTGTTTAAACCTTACAAGTTACTACACTGAAAGGCAAAGGTGTAGTTAGAAGGTTAGAGCCAAATAAAAAAAAAAAAAAGGGGTTCAAGGTCCTGTTTATGAATTATCAAAAGGAATACATTTTGTACACAAACAAGATAGAAGAAAAGGAAAACCAAAAGGTTAGAAATGCTATTTTACCATATTAATTTTTGTGTGCTGACACAACTTGTGCTCATTTTCTAGTTAGAAAAAAGGTTTCACATAATTTGCAAATATTCACATAATCATTAAGCTATCAGAAATGTGTTTATGCAACATTTACACAAACATATGTATCTATAGCACTAATTAGCCTCTACATGTGCATTTACGAAGTTTATGAATGCAGCTTGCTAACCAAGCTCACCAGCACTGGCTGATAACTTCACAGTCTCATTCAAATGTGGCTCCAAAAAACCCAATAAGGCAGCGGCCAAAGCATTAACGCTGAAGCTTTAAAAATGTGCAGTCCAAACCCAGGGGGTGGATACATCCAACTTTTATACCATCTATGATCTTCCCCCATTTTTACCAGGGCCTGGTGGGGGGTACAATAGGATGACCAATGGGTGATATCACATTGGCTGGTCCATCTTTTATACTGTCTGGCATGCAGAAGTAGCTGGATAGCAAATTGATCAGATGCGAAACTGAGACAGTTCAACAAATAAGCCTGCATTCAAAGAACCATCCCAGTAATTAGTTAAGTGGCATTCATGCAATCCTTTAATCACAAAACTCTGATTTAAGATTTTGATTTTTCATGGCCGAGCTTACAATAACACCAAAGGGAAAAGACAGTGTTCCTTTTATTCTCGCTTGAATAAATAAATAAAATACAGTTCATACTGTACAAGATCTGTATGACCAAAAGGAGGAACCTTTTGAAATGGCCTAACCAAATGTCACTACTTCACACATATTCAGTATTCAGATTAAATAATCTTATGCCTGCCCACAGGTGTGAAGCCACAGTAAAGGTAAAGTCAATTAAGGATCACGGCCAGCTGCAGGCAGCAAATGACTGGAAGATTTTAAAAACATTTGAAAAACTAACCCTCACTGATACTCAGCTGGTTACCTTTGGTGATTGTTATTTTGTGCATTTACATTAAGAGAATATAACCGTTCCATGGTATTGTCTTTATATGATTGAATTCCTCCAACCTTATCTTTCTATTAAAGCAATGCTAACACCTTTAGATGGACAAACAATCCAACCATGGTGTCACCAGCACATTATCCACGAGGCTATTAATGAGAGCACAGCGCATGTCGAGCATGTTCAATTTAGAAGCTGGTGAAGAGGACAGAGATGCCCTCCCATCTTGCTCCTGCTGCTCATCATCATCCACAAACCTCTTCATGCCTCTCACCAAGAGCTACAAATGCACCCATGAAATACTCTCAAACCGTGAAGGTGAAAGATGACTAAGCTCCCATTAGACTACAATAACAGGCAGTGACGTCAGTTAAGCCTCGGCTCCTCCTGCATCAAACACGAGTTGTGTTTGGTTTAACAAGCAACATGCACAGGTGACCCAGACTTTACCTCACTTGCCAAACGAATGTTGTATAAATGCAACACCCTTCAAGCTGTGCAGAAATTCATTCAGAAGTTTAATGATACAATCATGAAGGACATTTCACTGCACTACCGGACACTCCTACGAGCACCACGTTCTTATCAACCAAACTACTTTATAATTATAAGGCAACATTTTACCCTGGCTCAAAATGTGCCTTTGGAGAGTAAGACTATGTGACCATGACTAGTCCACATGAATTTAAGGCCAAGAGTTTCAGGTGTGCTACTTAAAAGAAGTCTGTGCATTTCTGATTTAATTTTACACTGACATAAACTAAACACCATTTACAAAAAGCTCAACAAAACAAAATAAAAAAATTGTTAAAAATGTATATGCCGGTAGTTTTCCTTTGAAATAAGGCCAAAGCTTCTTTGTGGGTTTCAAAACATACACAGGAAAAAAAAACACCTTGTACAGTGTAAAAGAGAAAAAGAAAGTAAAGCTGGAACCAAGAAGTAATGTAAGTAAAACAGATCTGGTCTGAAACACATCATCCTAACAACTGACTTGGTGTGGCTTGATAACTGATTTAAACAATCAATTAAATTTTTTTTCTTTTTATATATTAAAAAAAGGCAATTATTTAACAATCAACTAAATAATTTCATAATGGTTTCAGTTCTTCAGTTAAGCTATCAGTTTTACACCATGACAAGAGGCTGAGATTAGAGGCAAAACTAATTGTGCCTTTTTACCTCCTTGATAAAATGTAGAGCCTGTGGGCACACATGTTCTGGGTTTTATGATTAAATGTCAGTTTTGTTATTTTGATAAGAAAAGACAGAATATCCACAATGTTTAAATTCACACCCAACTAAATAACAAGGTGACAAAACCACCCAAAGCGTTTGCATTTGCTCAGTTTGTCAAACTGCTGAGCAATGCCCCTCCTTATGGATGACCTTCAGGCCAAACAGTCCCTTCTTGCACAGTAAAGCATATAGCATTGTTTGCTTACTAACCAAACATCATGACAAAGCAGACTGCTTTATTCAACTGGCAGGCCCTAATAATTAAAAAAAAAAAACTATTTAAGTATGTCCTTTAAGTTTTATTTTTGTTTGATTAGTCTATAACTTCTGCTTAAAAGTTACTCCAAGACTAAAATGGTGCCAACCGTGACAGACTAAGACATAAAAACAAAACAGCTCTTTAAGAATCTCAAAAAAAGAATACCAAAACATCTAAGAATAGCACCATTAATAACTGCAGGCATCTCAACCAGTTGGTAAACAAGTCAGGCAGAAATGTATAAATGCAGCACAATTGAACCCTTATGATATAAAATATCCTTACACGCTTAAAGATTGATTGCCTATTGAACAAGCATGGGTCATCGCGTTTCATGTTATGCAATAGCAACTGGTAGTCAAATCAATACGCATTCAATGAGTAAAATTGGGCTTACAAGACAGTTTTGTGCATAGCAAGTTAAATCTGTATAATGCGTTTCCATCAGGATCCACGCTGAATTTAACTCCTCAAATCTAGCTTTCAATATGTATGAAAACAACCAAATCAGCTTCATTTATTAAAATCACAGAGGAGGTTTAAAATCTGGTTAGGGTGACGTCTTTCTAAGCCTCTGTGGCCGCAAGGGCAAAGTTGCAGCACTGCCTCAGCAACGCCCTTTCCAGCTAGCGTTAGCTTAGCACGGTAAGCGGAGCTGTCAGTTCATAAGCACACGCTGAATTTCTAAACTACCACACCGTCACATGCCAAAACATTTAAAGGGCCTCAGTCCACACCAACAAATAGCTAATACATTCAGCTCCTTGGTTAAAATAAAATTAATATTATCCGCTATATGTAAAGTCTGATTGGGTATGAAACCCAAGTTTAGGATGTGATATTCCCAATATGAGACAACACAGCAAATAAATGCTTCGACTTTAAAATTCAGAACCTAAACAGGGAATTTTTCTCCCAGCCGCATCAGGACACTTGCACACGACTGTGAGAAATATGACAGCACCCAGGTTAGCTCAGCCGGCTAGCACACCACGTTAGCTCATCCTAACTTCCATAAATAGGTGTAGCTAACTAGCTCGATGTACAGGGAGGGTTCACAACAAGCGCCCCAAATGCAAGTCACGCATAGCCCGAGAGATGCGACACTTGATTTAAAATCCCAGTCACACTCAGTGGACTAGAATAACCTCCCCGTGAGACTGTCTCAACGTCCAGTCTCCTAGTCGATGATCTTATCCCTGCCAACTTTTGCCACTTAGCTTAGCTTTCGGCCTCTCCGCCATTTTGAGGTTGGAACGGGAAAGCTCAGACACTGCAGGCAATTCGTCGTCAAAATAACAAGTCTCACTAAGTGCCAAAACTAGATTACACACGTTTATTTCAAGTAATAGCTTACCATTAGACAAAAGGTAATTCTCATACCCCGTTTCCTGGCCTGAGCATACGACGGAATCCCCTGATTTTGATGCGGTATTGCGACTTTTCACATCACCCGGCACGGACGGTCAGATTTTTCTCCTCTTGGTACCGTCGCATTCGCCCGGCCCAGCTAACGGTCGCGGTTGGATATCGGGAGCGCGCACGTCCACATTAAAAGGCGGCGCGCAGCGTGCACATATCACGCTTTTGTAATTAAAGAAAAACGGACACACACACACACACACACCCTGCACTTATAAGTTACGTATTTTTATTGTCAGGTACATCTATGATGTTTTGTCTTGAATTTGATTTGAATAGATGCAATTACACCACCATGCTTTGACTCCACAGATGCTATATATTAATAAACAACTCACAGGAAACTATGTCAGTAATACCTGGACATTTTCAGATGGGAGAATATATAAAATATATAAAACTGCCACTTAAGTAAAAATGCAATTTCAATTCCATGTTCTCCTTTTCAACTTTGTGTTATAGAATAAAAAAACATAATGGAATAAATGACAACTAAATTGTAATAGGGGTCCTGGTACACATCTAAAACAATCTTGCATGTCTCACACAATGAATTACTTATCAAAGTGGCCGCCTTTCCCATTGTTCTCACACACACCAGAATTTCACTTAATTCATACATAATTTTTATAATTATCTTGCATGAGAAAAAACACAAAGAGAGTCACTTTCAGGGCTATAGCCTATCGCGCAATACAAAACACATAATGAACCTATAAAATAATAACAGTTAAGTCTTTTTAAATCTATTTCGTTTGCATAATGGGAACTCATCTACCTTGTTCTGAGAAATGCTCATGGCACAAGTGTGAAACCCAGTGGACACTCAGGGTAGTGCAAGAAGACAGCATGCCATTTAAAGACACTTGAACACTGAGGCTATATATTTTATATCGTCAGTATACATAGTGTGAAACGTACTGTGCTTTTACATTCATCTAGCAGCACAATTGGTGATTTTATTTATACACTTTAATGACAAAAAGGAATGGAGTTGAACATACTTGCCATCAGTCACATATATGAGCTTTATTATGGCACTTATAATCTATGTAGCACAGATATAGATAATGAACTCTACCATCTCCTGCCTTGTACTGACAAGAGCAGAACAAAGTCCTCTTTGAACAGGAGACGAGTGCACCTGGGTGACCTACTTATCAACACCAGCGATTTACCTCGCTTTCATCCGCCATTGTTGCTCATTGTGCACGGTCATTTTCACAGAGTACACAGGTGTCCCATTGTGACTGTCTCTTTAGTTCATAGGTCAGTATTGTTGTCTCTTGTCAACAGAACTCAGTTTGTTTTGCTTTAACAACTGATTTTCAAGCTCTTCCGCTTTCACTTTTTCCTCTCCTTTAACCTCGGCCTGCAGGTCGTCAATTTCTTTCGCACTAGAAAGGAAAAGACAACAGTGTGAGTGGGGAAATCACATTTCCATTCACCTTTTTAACCAGGTGAGCATTAAACCAGGACATTAGCGGCTACTTTTGATCCTGTGTCTGTCTCAGTGATCACCTGAGGGGGGTGAGAATGATTCCACATGTCAGATTGAGCTGCTGAAGTATTGCGGGAAGGCTCGGTGTGGAAAACTGTAGAGAAAAACAGACGTCACAACCAGAAATGCATGCACCATGTGTGTGTGTGTTTGTGTGTGTGACAACATAACCTTTGGTGGTGGAACACAGGCACTAGGTGTGTTACTGTAGATTTGGTTGATGGCTTTCTGAAGGATCACAGCCTGCTGAGTGAGGCTCTTCAGGTACTCCAAGCTTTCCTTTGTACTGTTATGGTTCTCACCAACCTACACGTGTGCAGCACCAGTTAAAATTCTGAGCAGACGGCATAAACATGACACCACAAAACGCAACATTCCAGTATGTTAACGCACACCTGGCTCTTATATATTGAATAAGCCTCTTTCTCGTGGTGCAGAGCTGACCGAAACTCTCCTTTACTCTCGTGCACAGTGGCCAGCAGGTGATGACTGTGCAGAAAAAGACATGAAAAGGATCTTTTATGCAAAGGAAATGAAAACATGAGCAGGAAGATGACAGTAATCGTCTCTCATACTTTCTGAAACTGAATTTGTGTTTAGTATGCAAGAAAGAGGAGCACAATGACAAACTGTCACGTACCTGTGTGCATGTTTCAGGGACGTGGCACCGTGGTATTTTGAGGTTAAAGTTAAGGCATTCTGCAGGAACTTCAGGGACAGCTCATACTCCATCAGTCCATGAAGTACCAGACCCAGCATGCTCTAACACAGCGGGACAAAACAGGGATACAAACACATGGATGAGCTGTGAGTATTGAGTAACAAGTATTTTATGGATATAAGCAGTCTGACTTTTTGATCAATTTCAAATGTGTGAAAAGTGTAATCCCTGTTTACCCAATAACCGTTAATTCCTCTGTGTGATTGTTCATGTTTACACCTCACTTATGCCAAAGACGACACTCATGTTGAACTCACAGTAAACATTACTAAGCACTGCGATATCACTTAGCCTAACATAATGTTATGTGTATGCTGTGTCTGGACTTTATATGTGGGACACCTCTAAAGGTTGTTTATATTTCATGCCTGACCCTAAACACCAGCATGAGACCATGGAGTGGAAAGTTACAGGAAGGATGGGTTTTGTAGACATCGAGAGAGTCACGGGGCGGTTTGTTTGTTTTCTGTTGAACTCGAGCCCGCGTGCTTACAGCAAAACCTCCCGGAGGAGCGCTTTGCTTCTTGTCTATGCTTTTTTCCTACAGTTTATTGAATCTGCATAATCAATAAACAGTCTTAAGGCTGAGGCTGCATTTCTAGTGGCCATTTGTGTCGTTTTTTTTACTACAAAGTAGAGTTTAGAGAGTAAATCAAGCCCCCAAACCTCAGTTTTTTTTAACAAATTACCTCTATTAGCAGAAAGTAAAGCAACAACTGGCTGCTGAAATACCAACAGGATTTCTGCTTTTTCAATTTCTTGTCTTCCTCAACTGTTTTGTATAACCAAAAAAAAAAAAATCAAAAAAAATTTTTTTTCCACATCTCCCCAACAGTTTCCTTAACAGCACATGAAAAGATGTTTTACTTTCATTAAAAATGTTTTCCTTTTGTTATGGTCTGTTGGGTTCTGTTTGGTTATTTTGAGTTTTCTCACTGTTATTGAGAATTTTTTTTCCATTATTAATCTTGAGCCTCAATTTTGATTACCATCATAAACTGAGTTTTTCTACCTTTGGTGTTTGTGATTATTCTAGCGGTCTCTTTGTTAGACGTTTCCCTGTTTAGTTATTTCCTGTTTTATTTTGACAGTCATTTGTCTCTTGTGTCTTGTATTCAGTTTTACTTCCCTCGTTACTACCCTTGTTGCCTCTGATTAGTTTTAGAAGTTTCTTGATTCCCAAATGTTTCCACTCCTCCTGATTAGTCCACATTGTATCTGTGAGTATTTAGAGCCTCGGTTCCCCCATTGTTCTTTGTCTGAGTGTCTGTTTACCTGTCCTTTAATGTGTCTTGCTTCTGTTTGGACTTTGGATTGCTTGGTGTGTTCATCTATTTAGAGTTTCTTCTTTGTTAATGGACTTCTTCAGTCTTTGCTATAAGGATTGCACTTTACCTATGAATCTTTAAACGATTAAGATTTTTTCTTTTGCGCTTCTTCTTTTGGCTGCTGTCTTTAGGGGTCACCACAGCGGATCATTTGCCTCGATCTCACCCAATCCCCTGCATGCCTGCCTTCACTACACCATGAACCTACTGAGGTCTTACTCTTTTCCTCCTGCCTTGCAGCTCCATATTCAGCATTGCTTGGCTAGCACATCCACTTTCCTCTGCACACGTCCAAACCATCTCAGCTTTGCCTCTCTAACTTTGTCTCCAAACTGCTTACCCTGAGCTGTTCCTCTGATGAACTGATTTCTGTCCATTCTAGTCACTCCCAATGAAAATTCGAGCATGTTCAGCTCTGCCACCTCCAGTTCGGCCCCCTGTCTTTTTGTTAGAGCCACAGTCTCCAAACCATATACCATAGCAGGTCTCACTATCATCTTGTAAACCTTCCACTGTCATGATCCTGGGCTGTTTGCCCAAGGTTTTGTGTTTTTTGATTTTCTGTTTAATGTATTATGTTGTCTTTCCTAATTTGGTTCTGGGTTTGGATTCCTTTTTGTGGATATTTGTGTGTCTCTGAGCAGGTGTTGTGTGTTATTGTTCATCCTCTGCCCTTGGGTCAGGTTCATATGTCTTAGTTTTGGTCTGTCTTT
This sequence comes from Pterophyllum scalare, assembly GCA_024447675.2. Classification (NCBI taxonomy): domain Eukaryota; kingdom Metazoa; phylum Chordata; class Actinopteri; order Cichliformes; family Cichlidae; genus Pterophyllum; species Pterophyllum scalare. Next base: position 8,348 of record JAMQGT020007612.1, on the reverse strand, counting down.
CCACTTCCTGTTTTTTTTTTTTTTTGGTATGTCGTGGTCCTTGTACTTCGGGTTTAGTTTTGCTTCCCTCCCAGCTGTTTCCCATTAGCCCATTACCTACTGTGTACATATTGTCTCTTCTGTTCCCCGTGTGGTGGTGTGCCAGTTTGTTGCATATCTCGCCAAGAAGATTCTATATTCTTGATTATTTGCCTTGTTTTGCCCTGGAAAGACTTTGCACTTTTTTGTTTCAGTGATAAAAGACATTTTAGTTAATGCCTGTTCACGGAGTCCTGCTTTTGGGTCCTAATCTGCCAGTCAAACCGCCCGACATGACATCCACTCTTGCTGCTATCCTTCAATACACCCTGACACAGCCTATGACAGCCACAGAGGGGTCACAAGCCAGTATGTTCCTAGTGCCAGTTCCAAGCCCAGATAAATGGGGAGCATCATGTCAAGAAGGGCATCCAGTCTAAAATCTTTGCCAAATCAAACATGTGGATCATAAAGAATTTGATTTTTTGTGTGCAAAATACTGTCAAATAAATACATCCAGGTGGCGTCTCACTTACATCCAGTAATGCAACTTGTGGATGGTCATCTCCACTAACAAGCAGGGTGAGGTACCGAGCGCGATATAGCAGCTGTAGGGAGGTCGAGTGCTGGCCTCCAGCAAAGCAGAACAGGGCCAGAAAAGTCTGAAGCATGAAAGAATACATCAAAGTAAAGACAAAATTATTTAAAAGAAACAGTTTTGGCTATTTTTTGGGTTTAATTTCCCCCAGAAAAAAAGGAAAAAGAAAAGCTGCAGAACTGCGAGGCCAAAATGAACAAACATGCTCTATGGTTGGATGGATTTTAAAACACAATGAATGTCCTTATCCCCATCACAGCGCCAAGATCAGAAAAGCTCCAAAAACTAATAGTGATGTTAATGAACCTGTTTTACACTTTTCTTTTCTTTTTTTTTAACTGCAGCTCCGTGAACAAAGAGCACAACAAATGCTACATTCATTCTAGTCATAGTGATACTAGGCAGCCTAATCAATGAATGTGGCACTGAAAAATGACACTGTTTGTGTTTTAATAACAGATATGGACTGGTTCCAGTTCAGCTATCTCTAGGGTGGAAGACAACAGGAGCAACAAGGCAACAATTTGTGAATTGCAGAAAAAGTGAAGAAACTCACATAATCTTGTATGGTCTGTGGATGGTCTATACCATGTACTCTCTCAGAACTCATTACTGCCTTTTCCTGGTGGCTGAGGGCCTGTGAGGCATCAGTACAATAAAGGAAACATTGTTTTCTGTCTGTTTAATTCAGAAAGAAAGCATTACTTAATGGCAGAAATTTAGATAATGAATATTTACATCTGCATTTTCCCCCAGGATGTAGCTGAGCCGTCCGAGGAGACGCAGGCACACGCACTCGTCCTCATGCAGGACCCCGCACACACTGCTGAACAGAGTCAGGGCCTGGCTAATCAATTCATAACCTTCCTTGAGAAGCCCTGAAATCAAACACAGAACACTAATAATGCAAAATGAATAAACAGAAATGAACTTCCGCTCCTCCCGTGAGGTATGCTGACTCTGGATCAGGACTGTATCTGAACTGAAGTCCATCAGAGTTACTTCATTCTTCCCAAGTTTGTGTTTGTGCTTCAGCAACACAAACACAACAACACAAGAAGATGTCTGCTGGAGCACAAACTGACTGCTGAAGCTCCATATTAGATTAAGAATGTATTTTAACACAGAATGAGAAGTGTAGATATTGTCCTGTATGGCTGGCATTAAAACAGTCTGTGCAGCTGCTATGAACAGGAACAAAGAACAAATACTCTTTCAGTTTGATTGTGAGAACTTCCCCATGCATACAGTATATCAGGAAGTTACTTTTAAAAAAGTGATTTTTTTCTTTCTGTCCCACACACACAGTTAAAATGCAAAAAATAACACATTAAAACTTGTTGATTGTGCAAGCATACTGTTAACTATGCTTGATGTTTGGTGTGAAGCAGCTCCTGTGCAGCAGGATGTTAGTGATCAGTTGCTTTAAGATAAGGCCTCCATGCTGCCCTACGTGTGAACATATATAAGTCCTATTTTAAGCTGTTTTACGTGTTTATATTCGTGCTTATGCCTCACCCTGTTGCACTGCCAGCTGGGCTTGCCGAACAAGCCGCGTTGCATCGGACGACGTAGGTTTGAGGTGCCGGACCACAGGAAACATGTTGATGACATCTTCCTCGCCAAACGCTGGCCTGTGTCGAGACTCAAACACATATTCCCTCAGCTGCACCTGAATGAGAACAGGAATGAGGAGAGCAGATGCACTTTAAACGCTGGACTTAATAATGTTGTAGTTTGACTGCCCTGAATCTCTGCTCTAAACACAGCAACTTCTCAACTTCAGCCACCAAAAACCCTGACACATGATGTCAGCCTTTAACTTCTCATAATCAGGGACTATAACTGTAAAACCACTAGAAACAGAATTATGGATTTAAGAGAAAAACTGAAGTAAAAATCTTTCACTTTTTGACCCATAAATGTAATGATTAAGACTATTTAATAAATGTGTTTTGACTGGAAAAGCTTTTAATTTTAAAAGCGCTCGTCTCTTAAGTTGCTGAATTTAGATCCTTGACGACTGAAACACTGTTGACTGACACATTAACTGGTCACTTCATTAGGTACACCCATCGACCTGCTTATTAACACAAATGTCTAATCAGCCGGTCACACGGCAGCAACCCATAACATGGCCAAGGTGACCTGACCATCAGAATGGGGGCAAAAGGTGATTTATGTGACCTTGAACGTGGCATGGTTGTTGGTACCTGATGGGCTGGTCTGAGCATTTCAGAAACTGCTGATCTTCTAGGATTTTCCCACACAACCATCTCTCGGGTTTACAGAGACTGGTCCAAAAAGAGAAAATATCCAGTGAGTGGCAGTTCTCTGGTTTAAAATGCTTTTTTGATGCCAGAGATCAGAGTAATTCAAATAACCACTCATTACAACCAAGGGATGCAAAAGAGCATCTCTGAATGCACAACTTTCAGCCTTAAGGCAGATGGTTTTTAGCAGCAGAAGACCACACCTGTCACCTAAGAACAGAAGACTGAGGCTACAGTTAGCACAGGCTGACCAAAACTGGACAACAGAAAACTGGAAAAAATGTTGTCTGGTGCAATGAGTCTTGATTTCTGCTGTGACATTCGGATGGTAGGGTCAGAATTTGGTGTAAACAACATGAAAAAAATGGATCATTCCTGCCTTGTATCAAGGTTCGGGCTGCTGATGGTAATGTAATGGTTTGGGGGATATTTTCCTGGCACACTTTGAGTGTCATCTAACTGCTGTGGCAGGCAAGGCAAAGGACCCCAACGCAGTGATCAGAGGAGCGGATTCATTTGCAGACATTTATGTTTCTACAAGCACTGAGATCCCAGTTAGACATTAGTTTGTAATTTTTGTGCGTAACATGAAGCTTTTACAGTCGTTCACTCGTCAACAGGCTGTAAGGACGGAGGCAGCGATGATGTCACTGATTTATAATGAGGCAGCTGCAGCTGTCAGACTGTCAGTCAGTTCCTCTGAAACATTTGCTGTAGTTACTGCAGCATCACTGTAACATCACACTGATCTGGATGAAGCTTTAGACGCAGAACACACTTTGGATGGGAAAATATCTGGATCAGAAGATGATGTGAGTGTTTGAGTGAAGACTTGAAAACTAAACTAATTGGATTTAAAGTCACTTAAATGATGTCATTTTGAAAGTTACAGTGTCTGAAATTCAGAGTATGAATTTCCACATATTTCCCACTGAAAATCACCTAAATCTGTGATCATAGGCTCTATAATGGATCCACACACCGTGTCCGAGTCCACCTGCACAGCAGGAGGATCCAAATGGATCAGGATCACGGATTCGGACCGGAAAAGGCCCAGATCCAGCTCATCCAGTCTGGATCTGTCCATAATGGCTTCATTTTCCAGACACGATCTGCATTCTTTAATTAAAATGTCTCATCCTCCTAAAATGTACTGAAATATTTAAAACCTATAAAGCCAAGACATTTATCATAGCATGTTTGCCTTTACTGGTAAAACTTTACATTCATTACAGACTTGGAAAGCTACTCTGAATGTTTTCAGCTAAATATGAAACGATGGCTGAACTCTGACCTTTAACAGTAACTCAGTGAAACATCTCTACTGTGGCTGTCTTATATCAGTGAAACTGATCTTAGATCAGATTAAATGATTAAACTGGAAACATTAAAGCAGTTTTTCTGTCAATCTCATTTCTTATTTTGATCCAATGATGGCAGAAATAATTAAATTTTCAATTAAAAAATTAATAAAGTGAGGTTGCTATACCATCAATAGATTCCATTTTTATTGTATAATTATTTTAAAAAATAACCATAAACTGAACTGTCATAGACTGAACTGTCATAAACTGCAGCAAAAACAGTTTTTAATAAGTAACAAACTGGCCTGAGGTCAGCTCTCTGCCCCAGGCTCTGCTGCTGTGTCAGTCTCTAACACACAGGTCGGTCAGTAAACTCAGTCTGAGCTGTTTCTCCACATTTTTATCTTCACTTTCTGTCTCTGCATTTTGTCCGTCAGGCCACAGCTGAATAATTAGATTTTATAAATCAAATGTAAAATTAGGATTCAGCTTCATCTGATGGAGATTCAAGTTGTGTAAATGATGACATTATAATAGAAATGATACATTTTATAACAAACTTTTATTCTGTCTATGTTAATGACAGAGTGGGTCAGGCTGATTAAAGTGACTCGTCATGCTCCACACTGACATGTGTGATCTGCCATCCATCGGATTAAAATGGAGGCTCCGCCCTTTATTTACCCAATGCCATGGTGAATCCTGGTATCAGTGTTCCATTGATAATGACTTTCTTTCCTTACTCATACATGCGCTAACTCAGGGTGAACACACTCAGAGTTGCTGATCTCAGAGTTGATCAACTCGGAGTATGTTTTGAAACTCAGAGTTTGTTGAACATGCTTCCTGGAATAGGCCCCAGGACTGAAACTGAAATAAGCTTGACACAAGGACAGAGGAAAAACAAAGAGACAGAAAAACAAAACACCTGCTCAACCTTAAACACCAAATAATCCATAACCAATAATAAACAAGGAATCCAAACTAAGAATCAAACTAGAAGCACAACATACATGAGAGAATATCAGAGAACAAAAACACAAAACGCTGGGTAAGAGGCCCAGGAACAGGACATCGAGCTCCTTAGCACCAACTGAGCATCGTTTAAACACCACAGCCTACCTGAGTACTGTTGCAGACCATGTCCACCTCATTTATGTCCACAGTGTACTCAAAATGAAACTCTGAGGAATGTTTCCAGAATTTGAATATAGGCCACAAAGAATGAAGGCAGCTCTGAAGGCAAAAGGGGGTCAAATACAGTACTAGTACGGTGTACCTAACAAAGTGTCCAGTGAGTGTATATAGAAACAGATTAACCTGGGTCATTATTTGCATTTAAATTTTTATATCATATTTTTGTACTGTTCAGTGGGCTCCTATAGCCACATTTTATGAACTTTTGACAGTAGACTCTCCAATCTCTTCTTTCATCTCGATTTAATATTTATACATTCTGAATTTATTTGTCATTTAAGTGCTTGTTGAAATTTAAATCTTTCAGACACATTAAAAAACTGCATTCAAGAGAATTATTCTCATTTTTCTTATATTTTGCTTCTTTGATCTGTTGCAGCCCCAGATGTGACTTTCAATGATACAGATGTTCTGATTTCATCTAATGTAGCCAGTCTGGGGCAGTTTCAAGAGAGACAGAATTAATTTAAGCTTATTGTTGTATTATGAAGAGATGTCTGACCTGGATACCTGTCTTCATGGCAATCTCTCTCAGCAGGGAGATCTTCTGAAGGTTGTGTGTTTCTATTACCTCATTTATGTCTTCACTGAACACAGAGAGGATGACAGTGTAAAATTTTGCTGCACATATCCAGGAATACACACACACACACACACACACACACACACACACACACACACACCTGTCAAATGTGTAGTGGTAATAATCTTGAGCCTCAGCCTTGATCCTGGCCCACAGCTCAGTGGAAGTCAGCCTAGCCCACACGCTGTCACTCAACAATGTGACTCGAGCCCCGTAGCTCCGGTGGCGGCGGCTCTTACGGCGAGAGCGCAGCTCATCTGAGCAGGAGTCCGAGAAACAGGAGGAGGAGGAGCTCAGGAGGCAGTTTAGGAAGTGACTGACAGCCGCAGAGAAAGCTGCAGGTTCCACATCCTGGGAGAAAATAATAAAAATACTGATAATGCAAAAATAATACTAGATTGTGTAGTGATTTTCATATGTATTTTTCTTAACCTGACCACCTGTAGGTAGGTCCTGAAGATGTGTTTGGCACTTCTGAGGATGATTTCACTGATAGAAATTCTCTGTACGGGAACATGTAAACAATTATTTAATTATTATTTAAAGACTTCAGCAAAGTTTGCTTTCATGAGATTAAACTGCAGGACCAGCTCAGTCTTCATAATCATGATAATTTGTGTGGAATAAAATGCATGCTGCTCCAGCCTAACAGGTCTGCTTATATGCATATATGATAAATTGTTGTTTTTGTATTTATGTGGTATGATTAATGATAGCTGTGTTAGGTACCTGAATGTGGCCGAGTCTTCCTCTCTCCTCCACCCTGTCGAGCTCCCTCAGTATGGTGCCCAGATATCGCACGTTCACACCCCGCTGATGTAGCGCTGAGGTCAGAGTTGCTCCATCCATTGGCATTACTGTGTGGTCAAGACAGTCCCTCAGCTACAACAGAAACAACACACACCCACACATCATCTTAGACTTTATGCACATAACAGATTTAAACATTACAGCCCCACACACGCACAACTAACCACTGCTGGAATCTGACGAGACAGGAGAAAAGCAGCTGCCTCCCACAGCAGGCGTCTCTGCCTCTGAACCTCCTCCAAAGATTCAGCGGGGAATCGAGCACCTGCAGTCAGCGACACACACACACACACACATATATGCATATATATAGATATATATATATATATATACACATACATATATCTGTGTGTGTGTATTTTCAGTACCTGGAGAGCAAACATCAGGATTGAAGCGGATGTCAAAGTAGGAGCTGCTCACTGATCCAACGGCTCTACAAGCTTTCAGGATCACATTTCGTCTCCGAATTTCTACAAAAGTCAGATATGAAAGTATTATTAGCTGATATGACAACAATCAGCTTTCTTTGCCCTGAGACATCAATTGATATTTAATATCTGCATTTTCATTTTGTGGCTCTGTTATATCTGTAATTCAGATTTATTTATTACCCTTATGATAATTATTCCTTAAGGTCTGCAGAACATTGCACATATGAGTGATACTGTTCTCTCAATATTTCCAAATTCAGGAATGAACGGTGGTGGAGGAAGTAATATGAATTTCTACCCAAGCAGAAAAAAGTTTGTGAGAATATTGCATGTTAGTAATTTTTTTGCAAAATATGTGTGTTATGTATAACAAGTAAATTGATTATGCAGTAGAAATACCTCTGTCAGTGTCAGATTATTATTTAAACACATAATCATGTCCTAACACTGCTGAAGGAAACTATGCAGTAGCACAACAGCAGCTCAACCTGTACATTGCACAGTCAGTGGAATTTACATATATCAAATTTGCAATGCAGAAAATGTATAAATGTTTTTATACACTGTGACAATCTGCTGTCAAGTCTGTTTTACACTGATGGCGGCAAACTAAAGTGATTTCCACATATCATGTATGCAGGACAGAGTCAGCGCTACACTACTGACTGAGTTTAAAGTTTCAGAGCTCTAATGCACCACTGTCACATTAGAAATAAATGGCAGAACCAAACAGTAAAATGTATTAACTCACAAACTTACAATTTACAATATATTAGTGATGCTCATTTAGTGTGGCTCTCTTGTCTTGTTTGCAGCACCAGTGTTGCATTTTACTGAACTGCTCAGCCTGAGCTGTCCCTCTGATGCCCTCCTTTCTAATCTTGTCCATTCTGGTCCCTGCCATTGAAAATCTTAACATTTCCAGCTCCGCCTACTGTTTTTTTTTGTCAGTGCCACCATCTCCAAACCATACAGTGGGTACAGAATGTATTCAGACCCCTTTAAACCCACTGCAGCCATTTGCTAAAATCAAAAAAGTTCATTTTATTTCTCATTAATGTACACTCAGCACCCCATCTTGACAGAAAAAAACAGAAATGTAGAAATTTTTGCAAATTTATTAAAAAAGAAATA
>JAMQGT020007611.1:0-55209 GCA_024447675.2 Pterophyllum scalare | reverse complement strand
TCACTTAATCAGTTGTGAATTGCCAGTTTTAGATCCCATGTAGATATTTCACTTCACATGAGTCAAATATATATATATTTTTTTTCCTGAAGTCCCTGCAACTTAATTGTCCGTTTTTGATACTTTTAGTATTCCTCCTGTATCTACAGTTGTTTCTCGTCTTCTCAGCTATGAGTGAGAATTTAGTTGAATGATGGCATATTCACCAAACCATATTCACCAGCCTGAGTACTTTGGGTGAGAAACTTTCATGAAACGCAGCTGCCCTGTTCTGCAAATCACTGCTTTAGTTTCTGTTAGTTGGGATGCTAGTAGAGCTGAAGACAGTACAAGAAAGTGCAACTGAAATGATAAGTCATGAGCTCTAGAGCTACTGTTATCATTTTGTGCTTTTCTTGGGCTAAAAATCTGTTTTTCCAGTGAGGGACAACAAACGATATCTTGAGTGTCTTTTCAGCAGAACAGAAGATCTATTCCACGTTTTCATGTAATACTTGATTATGTAAGATGTCCGTATCTCCACTAGGAATCCCAGGCAGCTCAGAGACAGATCCTCATGGAGTTCCTTAAAGAAGCCAGGAGAAACAAGAGAGAGGTACGGCTGTAAAGATTTCCCACACAAAGCTCACATAGTGCCGAGCAAAGAGTGGTATTTGTAATGGATGAAACCCAGCTTTTATATCGGTCCAGCAGAATTAGTTAAAAGTGTCTGTGTTAACTGAACACGCTAGCCTTTGTTGTCTTTCTGATTTTGTTGGCAGCAACTAGAGCAACTGCAGAAAGAGCTCAATTTTCTTGAAGAAGATATCAAGCGTGTTGAGGTAGGTAAACTGACCTGGTGCAGTCCAAAGATGGATTGCCATGTCCTCAATCACATGATGTGCTCTTGTTTAAAAAAAATAAAATAAAAAAAATACAGGGGAGCAGTATGGATGATTATAAAAACACATTATACTGTGAAATCGCAAAACACTGGGGCCACTCATCATCACAGCTTGAGATAGACAAACAAGTTATGTTGGTGTCATTTTCCAGGAAATGAGCGGACTGTACTCTCCTGTGATGGAGGCAGAGTGTACTGTGCCTAATGTTGAAGCTCCCTCTCCAGCACACAGGTAATGCTGATCTCTTCCTGCTAGTAAATGATGTCTATACAGAACATAATAACACTTTCACCTTGTTTGTTTACTAAAATAGAAGCTCATTTAGAGAGCAGATGTGCGCTTGCTCATGAAAATATTTTTGCCTTTTGCTCCACAACAGCTACTTTTATCTTTATGGATCAAAGCCAATACATATAGTCAAGATGTCACAGGCTGCAGCGTCACTGTGTAGTGTACCTTACTCCATGTTTTGTATGTTTGTTTCTATGTTGAGCAGCTGCAGTAGTATTATTGACCAACCAGACTACAACCAGCCTCCAGGATTTGGTGGAGCAACCCAGGTACAACAGATTTATTTTAAAAAAAACAAAAAAACATGGAGAGGTATGGAAGTCTTTCATAACCTGTCCCGTGTTTTTGACAGAGGGCGTGGCAAATTGGCTTAAAGAGTTAAAACGGTGTGTTTCAGACCGGAGAAAATAAGGGGCTGCACCGAGGCCCCATATTAGATAAATGAGGATTATTTAACACAAACACATTTGGAGAAAAACTCTAAATATGCTTTGAGATATTTCATTGTGAGTTTAGCACTTCCTTCACTCTTGGGATTGTTTCCTCAGGGAAAACGTCAGACCTGGTACAACAGCACCCTGGCATCAAGAAGAAAGAGGCTCACAGCTCATTTTGAGGATCTGGAGCAGTGCTACTTCTCCAGCAAAATGTCCCGCATCACAGGTGCTTAGCACAGGCATCACAGGTTGTTGCTGCTGAGGATTTAAACTACTGTGGTCAGATCATTTTATAGTGTCTTCATTTGCATGTAGTCAGAAAAACTGATAGCTGGTTTCTTAGAGCAGGGTCCTAAACCACGACGCAAGTTCAACATACCCAGGGTATCTTTCCATTATCTGGATTCATTTACCGTAACATTGACGATCAGGATAAGTGATCACACGAAGCTGGTTATCAACTCGCTAAGTTAACTCGGGGTTTCCCCTGCATGTTAACATGAAGCGGGTGGCGTTGGCAGCTTCTAACCAATCTAAAAGGAGTGTTTTATGGGTCATGACTCTTCTTCCACAGAAAATGATCCCTATGAGTGCCCCCCTTCTCCAGAGAGTTATCAAGTGGTGATTAAAATTTTTTATAAAGAACATCAAAACATACCAGTAAAATGCAACGCTGTTGGAAAAGGACATGAGATGAATGCTGCAGCACATCGTTAATCTGGTGATTTAGTGCACCTAGTGGTAAAACAGACACTTTTATTCCAGTTAATTATTTTTATCACTGAGTGCGCTCTGTGCTGCTGTTTATTTCTAAGATGATGGCTGCACATTAAAGCTCTGGGACTTTGAACTGAATATGTTTAAACATCATAGGTTAGTGTCCCACAGCCTGATAAAGGAGACGTGGAAATCCCTTCAGTTTGTCAGCAGATTACAGTGAAATTAATCTCACTGACTGAACAGGTATTCTTGGAGCGCGTTCTGTTCCCGGCAGTGTAAAAGAGATTCAGCGGCACATTAGAATCAAGTGTAACAACATTTTATACATTTTCTAAATCCCCAGATCAACACTCAATCATTCCTATATTGTGATGCAGTATGTGCTTCATTCGCTGGTTTTTAGTAAGGTGCACACTGAAAATGTGCTATGAATAAGACTGAGTGAAAACGTGGCACTTTAAACTGAAATGCTGACCATAACCTGCTCCTGACCGTTCCAGTTTTGATTCTCTCAGCTGCAGAATCGGTGCTGTTTAACCCTTTCATGCATAGTGGTCACCACATTAGACAGCTGTTCAAAAGCTGTTTCTTGTATATGCATGTATTTTTTTTGTTATAGTTGCATTTCTATATGCACAGTGAATGCTTGTGCATCATCCTATACACTTCCATATATTGGCCAGTCATGGGATGTGCAGTTTTTTGTTTGTTTTTTTTTGTTTTTTTTTTAACTCAAAACCAACATGGCTGACAAAGTCAGAAAAGCTGTTGTTTCAGAACAGGAGAAGAAAAAAAGAAGTCCCCCCAGAGGTACAGGAATGGTGCCGCTGTTTTATTTTTTTATTTGGAAAATTGATTGGTCAGTAGATGGTGATTTCATACCTGTTGATCTCTAATCTGACACACAACCTGCTCCAGAGCAGGTTATGTTCACATAACATAAGTTACCATGGCGACTAAGAACAGGAAACTCAGGGTTAAACCTGAAGTTAACTTGGATAAGATCCATTCTGTCACAGAGTGGGGATTTATTAAAAAAACAGAGCACAAATCTCAGCTTTCAGTATTGGATAATGACTACATCAATTCTTTTTATAACGTATAAGGCACAAATACAACTGTGTTAACACTGTGTGTGTTGTTTTCAGATGAGGGCAGGAACTTGAACCAGCTGGATGATTTTATGGAGTGTTTGTCAAAGTTCACCCGCTACAACTCAGTGCGACCGCTGGCCACTCTGTCATACGCCAGTGACCTCTATAATGGCTCCAGTATTGTGTCTAGGTATGAAGAAGGAAAAACTGGACATGTATTTTTCTTATCTTCCCTCATGACCTTTTACCTTGTTACTTTTTATACATTTAATCAGCCCACTCACTTTCTGTCACTGTGTTCTCACCTGTGTTTCAGTATCGAGTTTGACCGAGACTGTGACTACTTTGCCATCGCTGGTGTAACCAAAAAAATCAAGGTGTTTGAGTACGGCACTGTGATCCAGGATGCGGTGGACATCCACTACCCTGTCAATGAAATGACCTGCAATTCCAAAATCAGGTGAGGGGAAATTACTTCTTCCCACAGGAGAAGGAAATAAATGCATATGAGCCCCATCCTGTAATGCAGTTCTGATCCTTTAGTAATTCATGTGAGGAAAATAATTATGCGCACATTGAGTTGTGTGTATGATTTTTTTTTTTTTTTTTTCCCCCAAAATTGTGGCACAGATTTGTTGAAACCAATTCATGAAAAGAAATAATGACTTGTGGAATTTTTAGGGATATGAGTGGTGTTGAATATTTCAGGTATCTGTTCTCTGTTGCAGCTGTATCAGCTGGAGCAGTTATCACAAGAACCTCTTGGCCAGCAGCGACTATGAGGGGACCGTTATTCTGTGGGATGGATTCACAGGCCAGAGGTCCAAAGTCTACCAGGTGTGATGCTTGGAGCTTTCTTGTGATCAGTTTTATAAATAAGTTTGTTATGACAGTTTTCTGAGGTTTCCTCTGATTTCTTTACAGGAACATGAAAAAAGGTGTTGGAGTGTAGACTTCAATCTTATGGACCCAAAGCTTTTAGCTTCTGGTTCTGATGATGCTAAAGGTAAGAGAGGGATGGAATATCTGAAAATAATCATCGAATCATTTTATCAAACCTTATTTTTGTGCGTTTTTTTTCTCTCTTCTTCAGTGAAGTTGTGGTCCACAAATCTTGACAACTCAGTGGCCAGCATCGAGGCTAAGGCTAACGTCTGCTGTGTTAAATTCAGCCCAACCTCCAGATATCATCTGGCCTTTGGTTGTGCAGGTGAGATGGGAATTGATCTATCTCTTTTGTCCTCACTTTAGTGTGTGTGTCTGGGGGATAAGGATTTTGATATAAAGATGTAGTTAATCTAATGCAAGGTGCTATCAGAAAGCTTTGTGATTCAGCCTGTAAAAGTCAAAAACCAAAATCAAGGGTAAACATACAGCAAAAGGAGTAAAAATGATGTAGTTATACACTCCAACAGTCCTTCCTGTAGCACTGGATGAGCTGAGTTTAAAACTAGCAGAGCAGAAAGTGTTATCCAGCTGTAACTAGCTCCCTGTGTCACTATGACCAAGTCTTCTCACATGCTGCTGTTGTTCCTGGATGGCGCTGACCTGAATGTTTTTTAATCTATGAATGTTTCTCGCGTTTCCCATCTGAACACATACTTCACTTTCCTTTTTGCTAGACCACTGTGTTCACTACTATGATCTCCGCAACACTAAGCAGCCAATCATGGTGTTCAAAGGCCACAGGAAGGCCGTTTCCTATGCCAAGTTCGTCAACGGGGAGGAAATCGTTTCTGCGTAAGTAAATCTGTAGGCTCATGTTAGTAGTACAGTTTGGATCTTAATTTAATAACTGAAAAGTTTCTTTTCCTCCAACAAAACTGTAACACCTTTTACAACCTACTTTATGCTTATAATTTTACTATAATAATCGTAGCATACGTATATACACTCCCTTCTGAAAGCTTTGGAACAGCTTTGCTGTAGACTGGAAACATTTGGGTTTTTGCAGGACAAAAGTTTCTATTTTTCTTTTCTTTCTTTTTTTCTTCTTTTTTTTTTATTTACACATTGAGTAAGTGTACATGCTAGCCTTGGCCCCAGAGACTTATCATGCCATCATCTAAAACCAACCAGTTCCACATTCATAATAATGTAATTATGCGCTGTTGTCTGCAGCTCGACAGACAGTCAGCTGAAGCTGTGGAATGTCAACAAACCTCACTGCCTGCGCTCCTTCAAAGGTCACATCAATGAGAAGAACTTTGTTGGCCTGGCCTCCAATGGAGACTACGTTGCCTGTGGTAAACAGTTACTACAGATAAGACAGATAGTCATGTCCTCAAGTGATCTGCTTTGCATCATTTCCTCATAGGAAGAAAGGATAACACGCTTAAAGTGTGTAAATATGGTGTGTATGTGCGTCTGTGTGTGTGTGTATATGTGTGTGCAGGCAGTGAGAACAACTCCCTGTATCTGTACTACAAAGGACTTTCCAAGACACTGTTAACATTCAAGTTTGACACAGTGAAGAGCGTTCTGGACAAGGACAAGAAGGAGGACGACACAAACGAGTTTGTCAGTGCCGTCTGCTGGAGGGCCCTGCCTGATGGAGTGAGCTCACCTCAGTACTCAATGATATTGATCAGTTTTGCCTACATCATAGGGGTGTGCTACAAAGCAAGATTAATGTTAGTGAGGTATGTCGAGTCGGGTAAAAAGAGCTTTCTTTCAGTGAGTCGGTTTTACACTCATCCAATTGCAGCTGATGATTAGAAAATTGATACATCTGTTTTGTAGGCTATTTATTAACTGGCATATTAAATCAGTAAAATTTCCCTTTGATCTAACCCCAAACTAAAGTGGTTTTGAAATCTCCATCATAATTATATGTATCAATTTTAAAGTCTTGGAACACCAAAGCGCTAAAATGTCTCGTAAATGAAAGGCAACACTGACTGAAACCTGAGCCACTATTGTTGGCTTTTGTCCTCCGTGGTGGTGTTTTTATATAGTCTTCAATCACGTGTTCTTCTAATGTCCGACTGAAGTAGGTGGCACAGTCCATTTGATTTGAAAGACTAGTCAGACATTGAGGCAACGGTCCCCTTTCATGTGACTGTGCACAGAGCCTGAATCGGAGAACCTGGGCTCATGGAGAATGTTGATATCCACCATTATCTCTGAGTGGAGTTTTAGGATTTGTTGAGCCAGCTAACGCAAAGATAGCCCGGCTATATTGGACTTGCTTTGTAGTACACCGCACTCATGATGATGTCAGTCATACCTTTTTAATCCTGACGCTTTGGGAAAGATGGAAAGGTGTGCTTCTGAATACAATGAGTTTCTCACATGTTTGCCTGCAAAGAATTGTTTTCATTGTCAGGCAGAATATTGTCAAATTTTAATGTTCTCTGTCCTTTAACAGTGTTGTCCTGTATCTTTTGTTTTTCAGGAGTCAAATGTATTGATTGCTGCAAACAGTCAAGGAACAATCAAGGTTTGTGTTTGAAGCATCTATGGAAAAATATGCTAATAACCACAGGCCTGCTGCGGCACTCAGACTGTTGTCATAGACTCCAGTCAAGGTGGAATAGTCATTGCTGACTCAGTTACCAAGAGGATATTAGACATTTCTGTTTGAAAACATGACATTTAAATGATAATCACAGTTGTCATTTTGTTAGTTGACTCATTTTTGGTGGTGTGTTTTTTGTTTTGTTTTTTTCTCTCTGTATTTAATTGGGCAGTCACTCAAGAAAAAAACAAATTTGTAGGAGCACAATCAGCAAACAGAATCAAGAGGAAAAAATATGCTGCTCAAAAAAACAAGATTACAGGAACACTTTTTAATCAGTGTTTAGCATCGAGTGAGTTAAACCTCTGGGATATTGATGTGATCAATTAGGTAGGAGAGGGGGTTGTTACTCAGTTTCAACAACAGCAGGACCGGTATCTGCTCCTTTGTGCAAGAAGGTACAGGATGAGCACCGCCAGAGACCCACAAAATGACCAGCAGGCAACTGGTGCACCACAATGTCCGGCCTCATGTAGCGAGAGTATGCAGGCAGTTCCTGGAGGATGAAAGATACCATTGACTGGAAATAGATGCAGGTTTTGATTGAAACATACATGGAAATGCAGTGTATAAGTAAAAAAAAAAAAGTTTTTTTTACAATTCTAACAACATTGGAAGTTAATACTTGGTATGACCACCTTTATTCAGCCTGAACTTTCTTAGGAAAGCGTTCGTGTAATTGAAGTGCTCTTTAAGAACAGTTCTCCAGGCTTCTTGAAGCACATGCCAAAGTTCTTCATTGGCTGTTGAGTGTATTTTGTCCCAAACTCTCAGATGCTTTCTAGATCTCCAACACTACTAGCTGATATACAGCCCTAAACCATGACAGAGCCTCCACTGTGTTTAACAGATGGCTGCAGACATTCACTGTTGTACCTCTCTCCTGACCACCTCCATACATATCACCAACAATTTCACATTTGGATTCACTCTACAAGACCTTTGCTTCTTTTTTTTAAATTCTTTTTGGTGGTGGTTTGTTTGTTGGGGTCTTTTTGTTTGTTGGTTGGGGTTTTTTGCTTTTTGTTTGTTTTTATGTAATTTGGAATACCTCAGCCTTTTCTACCAATGTCCCCCCATTCCCTTTCCTCAAGAATGACTTCTTGACAGCCACCCTCCCACTGTGTTTAATTCTGGTAGTGGCAAACAGTAGTTGGATCAGCTGAAGGGCCATTTCTCAAGGGTTTATCTTCTGTCGATAGTGGGGGGGTTTTTTTGGCTTTTTTAAAGGCCTGTCACTTTTCTTTCCTATTTGTCCAGTTTCATTAGTTGTTTTTTTTTTTTTAAGTTATTTTTTATTACACACTGCACATCATGATAAAAATATGCCAGGTTTTTAGCTAATGACTCTTTTGGAATTACCTTGTTGATGCAAAAATACTATTTTTATGCCTGTCAAACTTTTATTTTTGGTTTTTCCTAAAGAAATGGGAACAATTTTAGTTTTCCCAACAGGATGCTATTGACAAAGTGCTTAAAGGTAGAATTTAAAAAAATTTAGATTGTCATATGTAGACAAACACTAGTTCATCTCTGGAGTTCGGTACTTGGTTGTGTTTGAATGGTTCATAGGTCAGTGTTATGTGGCTTAACCAAAAGAAAGAAACAGTCTAAATGGTCAGACACATGGAGTGGACTGAAAATGAGTGAAGAAGCAGCAAATATCCAAAGAAAAACTTTGAAAGACCTCCAGAAAGCTACTGCTCAAAACCACTTTCAAAAATGACAGTCTGGCTGCTTGGAAGCAAAGTATAAAGAAATGAATGGTGGCTCAAGACTTGTGCACAGGCTATAAAAGCTGTGTTATGGTTATTTGAATAAGCTTACAAGTAAATGACAATGGCCTGAGGATGCATCCTTGTGCATCTGATCCAGTTCCACTTTTATGTGGGTGGCTTTTTAATCATGTTTAATCTAAGTGTTACACCATTGGTGGCTGTTAGTTATCAAAATACCCACTAAATCTATAGTGAGTTTTTGATGCTTTGTGAAGTCAAAAGGAAGTTCTTTCATTTTTCACTGTGGTAGCAGAGATATCAAATCCAAATGATCATTGTGAAGTCCCACACTGTGATCTGGATGAAATATGCCTACATTATTTTTACAAAGTTTTAAAAATGCCTTCTTATGTAGCCTAACTTATTTTTGCAGGTTCTGCTTTTGTCTTATCATTTGGTTGTTGGAGAGGAGTCAGCTTGAATTCATTGTACATATATTTTTGCTTCTCATAACAGAAAGCTACGGATAAGTTCACAGGTTTGTGTTTTCTCTGCGCAGGTACTCGAGCTCGTCTGAAGACGTGGCGTTTCTTCAGCAGGTGTTGGATCTACAATCAGCCTCTCTTTGTCTCGTGATCCAGCGAGGCTGCCAGGCTGTGGAGCACCGGGAGGGCTGAAATTGGCTGTCTTATTGTTTTTTTTCGTTCTTTTTTTAAAATAAGCTTATGTTTTTGGACAGCAGCGATGACTCTGGACCAGCAGGAGAAGATGTGCTGCTGTTTTATTGGGCACAAAGTGAAGCAAGAGACTTTAGAAAGCAGTTTTTGGTTTTTTTGGTTTTTTCCAGACAAAGTTTTATTGGCCATGATAGAACACGACTTTATGGTTTTTAGGTCAAATCAAAACCTTTTTTTTTAATTTTATTATTATTATGCTGCTGTTCTCCAGGGTACATCCAGCCAAACGCTAACAGTGTGATGCATTTTCTCTTTTAAAGGCCAAAGCACAAGACGAAGTGACATGCAAAAATCTTCACATGAAGCTTTTAATGCTCATTTGTCAGCCTCCAGTTCTCTTTCCCCCCCCCCACCCTTTTTTTGTGTAGCTTTTGTGTTTTCTCAGTTTGGGAGAAACCATTTTTAATAAACATAACTTGAATTCCATTCTGTCAAACATATCACTGGTGTCTTTTCTGGCTTAAGAGTGCCGAATATAAGGAGTCGATGAAGACCGGTGAACTGAAATGAGAAGCTCCTCTCTGTGCTGATATTTCTGTTACTATCTGAACAAAACGAGACTCAACACATTTGTCTGTTATCACAACAACTCTCGTGTAACTTACGGTGCTGGTCTGCAGTGCCATGCAGAACTGGACCTTTTTTTTTTTCTTTTTTTTTTAAGCTATATGTTGCTTGTTGGAAATTAAGAACCTTGCAGAATCAGTTCTTTTAAAGTAGCAGTGGAATAATTCTTCACATATTTGTAGGTATCATCTGAGCTGAGCTGTATTGTAACTTCAGGCAAACTGCTGTCAGTTTCTGTGGAGCAAGACCTGCCTATTTTATGATAACTAAGTAAGAGAGGTGTTTTTGTATTTGTATTACTGAATAAATTATTTAAAAACACTTGGCATGTAGTTGTTTTTTTTGTTGTTGTTTTTGGTGTCACCTTGCTTGGTTGTGGGCGGCCATCTTTCAGCATTGAGCATGATCCTTAATCTTTTTGTGACCTTCATCCCGAGGTCAGAGGTCAAGTTTACTTAAATTTCTGTGAAAACAATAGGAGGTCACAGGATTTTTCAAACGATTTCATAGGTGTGTTTACTGAGGAATGATTTTATGCTGGTCGTGTCCGATAGCTGCATCTACTTATACTTTGGAATTTAGCAACCTCAATAAAACTTTTTTTTTTTTTTGCAGGTTTTTCACTGGTGCAGTATAATATATTGTTGTAACAGTATGTAGTTTTTAGTCCAGGGCACAATTTGGTAGCAGAAGTGTTAAAGATTTTTTTGCATTTTATGTGAACATGGCTTTACTGCAGTCTGTAGTCAAAATGATGAGGTTCAAAGGACTGACTCAAATGGTGCTCAGATTTCAGTGCTTCATTTTTTGATTATTTGATCCATCCATTCATTTTCATCTGCTTATCCGGGCTGGTCGCGGGGTACAGCAGCCTAAGCAGAGAAGCCCAGACCTCCCTCTTCCCAGCCAGCTCGTCCGGGGGACCCCAAGGCTGTCACAGGCCAGCCAAGAGATGTAATCTCGCCAGCGTGTCCTGGGTCTGAACCGGGGTTTCAAGCCAGCACATGCCTGGAACACCTCACCCAAAAGGTGCCCAGGAGGCATCCTAGTCCGATGCCCGAACCACCTCATCTGTCTCCTTTCAATGTGGACGAGCAGCGCTCCACTCTGAGCCCCTCCAGAGTAGACGTATTGCCGGCAGTAAGTCGGACTTGTTTCCTGTGGGTGTTGGACTTCGCCAGGGCTGCCCTTTGTCACCGATTCTGTTCATAATTTTTATGGCCTTGGCGGCCTCAGAATCTCATCTATGCTCTTTGCGGATGATGCGGTCCCGTTGGCTTCATCGGGTGGTGGTGCCGAGCTTGCACTGGAAAAATTTGCAGCCGAGTGTGAAGCGGGTGCCATGACAATCAGCACCGCTAAGGCTGAGGCCATGGTACTCAGCCAGAAAAGAGTGAAGTGTCCACTCCGGCTCATGGGACGAGTTGCTACGTCAGGTGGAGGAGTTTTAGGGTCTTATTAACGAGTGACGGACTGGGGCTGCGCCTGCAGTGATGCGGACCCTGCTCCGGTCCGTCGTGGTGAAGAGGGAGCTGAGCGTGGAAAAGAAGCTGTCGATTTACTGGTGTTGTGCCAACAAAGTGATTTCTGGTTTTTGCCAGAAAATGATTGCCTGTATTTAAACGGCTGTAAACGACCTGTTGACCTATAATCTGTGAAACATGTCAAACATATCTCTCATGAATGGTATCAGGTCATTTTGAGTGAGAAACAGCATTTCTGTCTCAAGGTAGAAGCTGCAGTCATTTTTTTTGGCAAAGTGACTTTTATATTTTCATTTTTTTATCAAGGTGAAAACTGTCAGTGACATTAAAAATGTCTTTTTAAACAGAAATCTGGCTAAGAAGGCTGAAGAAATTGCAACAAATATAACAACACAGTTCTATAAGGATAATTTAAGTGGCCAAAAAGCACTGGATTGATTATAATGTAGGTACAATGACACAGACTCCTGAAGATTCTTGCAAAACAGGTTATTTCTTCATTTCATATATAAGCCCGTCATAAATCATGCTGACTGCACTCTATTTACCAATATAAGCAAATACATTACACATAAAAGCACATGGAAACATCGGAATCACTTTATGACAGGCGATCACTTTTTGGCACAACACCTGTCGATCTACGTCCCTACCCTCACCTATGGTCATGAGCTTTGGGTAGTGACCGACAGAACGACATTGTGGGTACAAATGATTATTTGTTAGTAATTAAAAATAAGGAGAGTTGGTGTGTTTAAATAGGCCTTTGACAAATAACAGCCAATGAAGTATAATCACTATTTAGTCATGTATACTGTCATGACAATGCAGGTAAGAATACACTGTGAAAGTTAAGACAGCATTCATATATTAAGGTGTAATAAACCACCCAACAGGCAGGGAATTATTACGTTTGCCACAATAAACGTTTGTGGCTGCAGTGACATGTAAAGTTGGGGTTTTTAAGTGACCGTGAAGGTTACTTAGTTTGCCAGTAAAAACAGCTGATTTTTCAGCTGTTGATGGATCTAGAATAATATGTTACTGCATGGTTAGAATACATGTTCCATGTGTTACTACTCTCCAGCTTAAGGAGCTCCTGTTTATAATCAGTTCCCTTGGTTACCTTGGAAATTGTGCACGTTTTCTGAACTTCAGATGTTTAGTTGATTGCACTGATTGCAGCTTGATATTTTGGATAACCTCAGCCTTTTTCTTAAACTACTTGCTCACTCAACTTCGTAATAAATGTTATATAACACATTTAAATTTTGTTACAAATCTTATTTTTATTATGTTTATTTGTGCCTATTTTTTTTCAGTGTTTTTCCTGATTTTTTGTGTGTAACAGGTTCCAAAGAGATGACTGGAAGAAAGTGAGAAGTGGAAAAACGGAACGAAAGTTTTCTCCAGTAGCGGCGGAAAGATTTTGCCGGCGGACAACGGACAATCAGCTACTTAGCGGCCGTTGGAAACAAAACCCGATTCCAAAGCAAGTTCTCATGTTACCAGGTTAAACCCCGGCTAGCCTGACACCTCCTTCCAGTTTGGACTGTTTCTTGTTTTTAGAGGCTGAAGAAGTTTGTGGTGAAGATGGGAGTACCAAAATTTTACCGCTGGATTTCGGAGCGCTACCCTTGTCTGAGTGAAGTTGTGAAGGAACATCAGGTAGGAAAGCAGCGGTGCCTGCTAGCTGCGCAGCCCGCTGTCATCGGTAGCCTCGGCGCTAGCGTAGCTAGCTGTTCGCTATCAGCGACCTACAACGGGCCTCGGAACTTAAATTCCACGTAGCTTTCCAGTGTTTTCCTGGCAACTAGACAACTTTCATTTTGCCAGGCACCCTTCACTTCATTATTTTGTTAAACACAAGATAGGCGTGACGGTATTAACCAAATTCCATCACTAGCGTGCTATTTTAATCTTCATTGTGTGCTTATCGCATTAAACAAGTGAAATGTAAATCTTTTTCCACTGGGTAGTTTTGGTCTTTGTTGGACAAGAACATTGTGAGCAACAATAAAGCCCTCAAAGCTGGATAACTAACTAACTTTACGCCGATAAGAGATTTACTGTACGGTGTTTAACCAGCTGGTTATCAGTTTCTACGCTTTGTATTGAACTTGTTTAAAATGTCAGTTATAAACTCAGCCTGTGGGTGAGAACTTTAATAACGCGAGATACTCGACTTCGCTGGAATGGACTTGAATGACTTTCTACGCTGTGAGGAGGAAGGAAGCTGGTATTTCACTCCGCGAGCAGTAGTTTCATCAGCTGGACGTTATTCAGTGTCGCCTTCATTACTTGAGGCCGCTTTTTCTGTAGCCATAAATTGGTAAGAGTAGATATGGGAATTGTGTTTACGTCGGTACCAGTTTTAAAAAACAAAATCCACATTGGTCTGATATTATGAAATACTTGTTCTGAAAGCTGGGTGTCACGCTTATGAAAGTGTTTTTACTGTATCAGGTGGGTGGAAAATAAAGACAGCCTCCTTTAACTCATCAGCCATCAGCCAAACAAAAACAACAAAAGAAAAATCCCTAATAAATGCCCACGCTGAAGGATTTCATCATTGAGAGGGTTTACAAACCAATCCTTTTCCTGTATTTATTACGTGTGTAATAATTTGTCTTTGCATCTGTTTCTTCTGTCCTCAGATTCCAGAGTTTGACAATTTCTATCTGGACATGAATGGCATCATCCACCAGTGTTCTCACCCGAACGATGAGGATGTCCATTTTCGCATTTCTGAGGAAAAGATTTTTGCGGACATCTTTCATTATCTGGAGGTGCTCTTCAGGATCATCAAGCCTCGCAAGGTCTTCTTCATGGCTGTGGATGGTGTGGCGCCAAGGGCAAAGATGAACCAGCAGAGAGGACGCAGATTCAGGTTGTGATGGCTATATAATGGTAGTTAAAAAAACCCCCAAAACTTCAAGTTCTCAACCATAAATGCTAATCCTTTTATAATACTTGAAGAGAATTGCTAAATTTAGGATGTTGGGGGCAGCTTTTTTTGAGTTGACCAAATAAAGAGATGGAATTTATTAGCATGCCTGTGCCCTTATGTTGGATCCAAACTGTAAATAATGCCACATTCTCTTTTAGTTATCTGATTAAACTGTCAGGTCTGTTCTCAGGCATATTTATATAATGTCCAATATCATTGTGTGATTTTTCTGAGGCTGCAGCTGTAAACACAAGTCCTGTATGAGTTACCTAATAAGGCAGAATAAGCAGGAAACGGGCTTGAGCTAAAATGCAACATTTTGTGCTTTGGTATTAAAGACAGAAAAAAAAACAGACTGCAGGCAGAGACAGCCTGAGACTGTGGGTTTGACCTGCTCTCTTTTATATCTACTTGTGTGTGTGCACCTGTGGGTGGGTGTCTGTGTGTCTAGGTCCGCCAAAGAAGCAGAGGAAAAGATAAAAAAAGCTTTGGATAAAGGAGAGGTGCTTCCCACAGAGGCTCGCTTCGACTCCAACTGTATCACTCCTGGTAGGGATGATGCAACGATGGCCATCACACAGACACAGCAGAATTCAAACCACCCTATACAGTTTAGCACCTCAATATATTTTTGTGTCATTGTGGCAACTGTGTTTCTCTTGTTACTTGTAACAATTATCACTTGTATAATCTATCTGATGTCTTTAGTATAAACATGTTGGCATGTTCATATGTAAACATGTCTGTTCAGTGGATTAATATTAGGGCTGCTCAATTATGGAAAGTATCATAATTATGATTATTTTGGTCAATATTGCAATCACAATGATTTAATACAATTATTCATTGACACACACTACATTTATTGCACTTAAACAACAGTGAATAGCTTGAAATCTAGTGCACTTCTACAACCTCTAGAAAGTACATTCTAAATTGAAGATAAAATATAAAAATACATTAATAAATGTCAATATAAATAATTACATTATAAATTAAACAAATAAATAAATAGGTAAATGAATAGAAAGGTAATGCCAGTTATAAAGATTAATAATACTAGGAGGAAATAGGACCAAGTTTTTTATTTTTTTTATTTTTAGACCAAATACATTTTCGCACATTTTAGTGCACTGTCCCAACATACTGACAGATCTGTACATGTATTCAAAAGGTTTGGTATTAACATTGGTAGGGACGTGAGTCGAATCAGTTTTCAGTGACGATAAGAGATGGGAGATGAACTGTAAACTGTGCCAAATTAAATATGTGGATCCATCTACTGTGGCGATCCCTTGGGAAAGGAAGAAGCCAAAATACCAGAGGTGCACTTCCTAGATTACCCAGTTCTTGGATCTTTTACTGAATGTACAGAGAACATGCCTCTGAAAATGTTAGCAGTTCTTTTAATACACATCCTTCTTCCAGGCACTGAGTTCATGGCGAGACTTCACGAACAGCTCAAGTATTTCGTCCACAACAAGCTCTCCACTGACAAGCTGTGGCAGAACGTCAAAGTCTACCTGTCCGGTCATGAGGTGTGTGTGTGTGTGTGTGTGTGTGTGTGTGTGTGTGTGTGTGTGTGAGAAACCATTGCATGTGTCACTGTTAGGTGACTGAGTTTTCATTTCAGTTTAAATCAATATTTCATGTATTAAGTATGTGTTTCTTATCCTTCCAGACACCAGGGGAGGGAGAACATAAAATCATGGAGTTTATTCGGTCAGAGAACGCCAAGCCCAGTCATGACCCCAACACCCGACACTGCCTGTATGGCCTGGATGCTGACCTGGTATGTTTAAATGGATCATTTATGGACATTATTGCTCACAATGGTGTCTGGAGGCTCATTCTCACCTTCACTCTGTGTTGTAGATTATGTTGGGTTTGACCAGTCATGAGCCAAATTTCTCCCTCCTGAGGGAGGAAGTCCGCTTTGGAGGGAAGAAATCCCAGAAAAGGTTCTCCTCATTGTTGGTTTTTTTTCCTTCTTACATGCTTTCTTTATTCTGCTACTATGTTTTGTGAACCCTGCTCTTTTGTTCTCTTCCAGGATAACGGCCCCAGAGGAAACCACTTTTCACTTGCTTCACTTGTGTCTGATGAGGGAGTACATAGACTATGAGTTCTCTGAGCTCAAGGTGAGACACACATGCCTAAAATAATACACTTAAATGCCAAGGGAGGTTTTGTATTGTTCTTGAATATATTTTTAATTGTAATATGTATAGTTGTTATGTTTGTGGGTGTGTCTCAGAATCAAATTGGTTCAGATTACAACCTGGAGCGAATAATAGATGACTGGATTCTAATGGGCTTCCTAGTAGGAAATGATTTCATCCCTCACCTCCCTAACCTTCACATCAATCATGATGCTTTACCGTTGCTGTACAAGACCTACATCAAAGTACTACCAAGTCTGGGGGGTAAGATGAGTCATTGTGTTTTTCCTTCCTTTTTATTTTCAGTTCCGTTTCAAGTTTTCTTTTTTGTTTAGTTTTAAATGTTTAAAAGTGTTTTGTTTAGGTTTAATTAGAGTCCATAATAGTTGTCCATAATAGAGTGGGAGTAATTTGTCTGGGTGACATGATTTTAGAAGTTCAAAATACAAATTGGGGGGGCAGCACAGTGGCGTAGTGGTTAGCACTGCTGCATCACAGCTAGAAGAACAGCTAGAGTTCTGGGTTGGAATCCGCCTTGGCCCGGGTCCTGGGAATTTGCATGTCTGGGTACTCCGGTTTCCTCCCACAGTCCACAGACATGCAGTTAGTGGGGTTAGGTTAACTGGTGATTCTAAATTGCCCATAGGTGTGACAGGCTGGCGACCTGTACAGGGTGTACCCTGCCTCTCGTCCTACGGCAGCTGGGATAGGCTCCAATCCCCCCGGCGACCCTGAACAGGATAAGCAGAAAAGGATACAAATTGCAATATAAACCTAAAACTTTTTGAAGGTTATTGACTGTAGAATGTAAAATACTTTAATTTATCCCCAAAATTGTGATAACATGAAATGAATACAATATAACAGAGCAAATAGCTTGGAAGGGTAAAAAGTTATCCTAAAGAAAGAGCTCAGTTAAATAGAAAACGCATTGATCCATTAATTATCCACAGTCGTTCACCATAGGCACAGTTGTCTGGATAACCTCTGTGGATTCAAACAGCAACAGAAATGATGAATTCCCTCAGTGAGTAATATGAACACATTCCAGCAGCTAGCAGTTCAATATTCAAGCCTCAGAAACACATCTTTGCAACAACATGTCTGGGATTATGCAATTTTTCCATCACAGCTAGTGCAGTTCCTTCACATTTCTTCTTACCGATTAACGTGTCTGTCAGCCCTCAAAGTCCTGAAGCCAGGTATGATCACACTGTGGTCTGGGAAGCAAGAGTGAGTGAATGTTTTGCTAGAACGCTCTATGAAACACATCAAACTCCACTCAAGGTGTTCCCTCTGATCTTTAATCAGCTCCCCGAGCTTTTCCATCTTATTGTCCAAACACCTCACGTTCCCTGTAATGATAACTGAAACAGCTCCAGCACTGAAACCCCGTCTTCTCCTTTCGAGCTCCTCTGGGATTACAGGCCGTAGAGCTGCTGAAGAGTCTCCCTTGCCACTAGAGTGTAATGCAAAGAAAAACCACTAGTAGACTTGAAAACTTGACTTTATGTGACTTGCAAAACAAAAAAAATAAGAATTTCAGCCACGTTAGTCACAGTGAGCAAGAAAAAAACAACCATCAGGTGATAAAGTCATTAAAATGGGGAAAAAAAAAATAAATCAGAAAGCAGCAGGCTGCCACTCAGCGCAGCGCCAAGAAAAAAATAAAAGCATGTGTTTTTAACATCCATTCAGAGTTTGAAAGAATTTTGTATACAAAATGTGACTTGTTGGTTTCATGTGTTATGCTCATCCAGCTGGTCCAGATAGCTTAAGCATGTCAACAAAACCATGCATGTCCCGCTTGTATATTGGATGTCATGTACATGGAATAATTGAGTCCTTTTTTGTTTTAGGTTATCTGAATGAGAACGGCCACTTAAACCTCAGAAACTTTGAGAAATACCTGGAGAGGCTTGCTAAGGTCAGACACAAGCCTTTTATATTTTTATGCTCCCATTAAAGAAATCATGAATTTTAAGATCAAATACTGTAAATGCATTACTCCAAAGTGATTGTTACTTCTTGTTTTCCTGTGTCTTTCCAGTTTGACCGGGAACATTTCAGTGAGGTATTCACGGACTTGAAGTGGTTTGAGAGTAAAGTTGGTAACAAATATCTGAACGAAGCAGCTGGACTGGCAGCTGAGAAGGAAGCTGCCAGCCGAGACTCCAGAAAGAACGAGGTCGGGGTGCAGCATGGAAAACATTCACTGTCTTTCAGCGTTGTTATGTCCACTTAGCTTTCCAGTGGTTCAATTTTTTCAAAAAAACCCAATTTTTTTTAAAAAAATATATCTGTAGGATCCTGCTCTCAGTCTGGCAGCTCTGACCTCATCAGAAAAAGACACCAGGGAAGAAAAAGCAGCTGTGGCAGATGAGAAGGAGGAGGAGGAAGAGGAGGATGATCTCTTTGAAACGGAGTTCAGACAGTACAAACGCACGTACTACATGAACAAGATTGGCGTGGATGTGGTGTCTGAGTGAGTGTACAGATACAAATGCATACAAGCATCTTATTACAGGAAGAAGAAGCCTAAAATGTTTGAGAAAACTTTTAAGGAAAAGTCTGAAAATTTGGGTGTGACCTCTGTGGCCTTTAATGTCCAAAAGGGAAATGTAATTTATGGCCCTGTAGATGTGTCCGTCTGCATACACATTTCCATTTGGACAGTGAACATAGAGGGGTTTTCAGCCACTGCAAATGTCCTCCCGTGCACTCCTCCAACATCCCACCTGCTGGATGTGGATGACCTGTGCATCAGTTGAATGCTGATTGGTTGACAAGTAGGCCGGAATAGGGAAGGCAGCGAGAGCGGAGTTTACCGGGAATGGGAGAAGTGCACAAAAAAAACAAAAAAACCCCACAATCATCAAAGATAAAATAAAATGCAGCATTAATGGTACAGACAGTGGTTGGACACTTTTTAACACTCCGCTCTTTGTATGATATACATTCACTCTTCTGCAGCTGGCTGACAGACCAACAACAGCATAACCAAGAGTAGTCCACAGACTGGCTGTACCGCATATTTTATGATATTTTATTTTGTACACTCCCTCCATCAACAGCAAACACGCTCTGCAGGGGGAACAAGTAAACTTAAATTTTAAAGAATATTTTTTTAATTAAATTTCAGCACAACACAGCATGAGCTGAAACTCTCATCAGTTAAAGCTCCTGTGTACGTTGTATTTCATGTACTAAAATGTATTTTGAATTAGTAGTGTGATAGATATGTTAAAGATTTTTTTTTATGGTGAAATTAAACTGGTTTAGGTTTTCAGTATTTTCACTCTCAGCAGACTAGAAAAACAATAATGGGCTCTGTTTTAATCATGCAGAGGAGTAGGGCTTTGCACAAGGATTATATGGGTGTCTCTAAGTGCACCTGCTATTGTGTTTGCTGTAGGTGCAGCAGTACAAAGTACCAAAGGGCTGGGTGAAGTGGAATGTATTCATAAAGACATCGTGGGCTAGTCACATCACTGATATAACACGCCTGAAATATCTGAGTAAATCACAACGTCAGATTCTTGTCTTCATTATGACCACACAGCACCACAGATCTGCAGCAGATGGTGTCGTTTAACCGGTTATTAAGATAGTGATGATAACCATTTGTTGTAATTGGGTTAATCAGATCTTAAAGAGGGACCATGGTGCTTTTTTTCTGGCTCAGCATTTTTGTTCTCAGATTCTGCTGGAGTAGCTTTGCAGGACTTGGTTCAAAACAGTCCTCCTTTATCTTACCTGGGTCTTGGTGCAGCCCATCAGTTCATCTCTGTCTGAAACAAGGTGTTTAAGCTCCTCCCCCAATAAGGGCTACCCACCCTTTAAACCAACTTTCTTGGTATTGTCTGATTCTCACAAACCGAAGGTTTGGGCAGCTGGTGGGAGGGGCTTCTTAGCCCACAGCCAAAGTCATAGCAGTGTGATGCACTGTTATAAGTTTCCTTTTTAAAATCCCATTGGTAGGGAAGTGACTTGGCTAAATTTTAAATGTTAATGCCCTCCATCACAGCAGCTTGCACTTTGTAACTGTTTTCACTCTCCCATTTGCAGTGAGTTTCTAGCCAACCAAGCCAAGTGTTATGTGGAAGGTATCCAGTGGATTCTCCACTACTATTACCATGGAGTTCAGTCCTGGAGCTGGTGAGTGCTGCTTTCTTCCATGTGATTTACTCTCTGCGCTTTCTCTTTTTGTTCTAGGAGATTTCAAATAATTCAACAGTCTCTCAGAAATATGGGCACACGAGAGAGAGGCTCATGGGGTACCAAATCAAAACACACAAATCAACACACAAAAATTTGTATTGTTTTCTTTTTTAAGAGGAGAACAACAATAGGAAAAATATTTCCTCCTTTAACTTAAGGTGCTCCGATTTTAAACCAGTGTTTGAATATTGTGAATACATCTCTCCAGGTACTACCCCTACCACTACGCTCCCTTCCTGTCTGACATCAGGAATGTATCGGAGTTAAAGTTGACCTTTGAGCTTGGACAACCCTTCATGCCCTTCCAGCAGCTGTTGGCAGTCCTGCCTGCTGCCAGCATGGAGCTGCTTCCTGAGTGCTACAGGGTAACAAACTCATATCCAAGTTCATGTATATAAAATGAACAAGAAATATTTGTATGTTCTCTAAGAAACAAAGTGAGCATGTCACTGCAGTTCAGCTATTACAAGCCAGCTTACATTTAGAACAATATTTGAGTTGGTTAAGTTTATCATTAGGAGAGGAAACATTATACAGTAGATTGTAGCAATCTGTTTTTTATGTTTCAGCACCTGATGACTAGCGAAAGGTCGCCTATTATTGAGTACTACCCTCTTGACTTCAAAACTGACCTGAATGGCAAGCAGCAGGAATGGGAGGCTGTGGTGCTCATTCCATTCATAGATGAGGTACACACACACAATTCTAAATGAAGAAACACTGCAGTTGTGTTGCAAAAGTCACACACTCCCAACACTTGGTAACCTTATAACTGTGTGAAACTTTGTATGTGTGTGTGTGTGTGTGTGTATTGAACAGAGGTGCTTACTAGGAGCCATGGACCCCTGCAACAGCAAGCTGACAAAAGAAGAGAAGGCCAGGAATCGCCACACAGAGTGTGCAGTCTGCTCGTACGATAGCGAAATAGACTTCGCCTACACCTCCCCCCTGCCTCAGCTGTTCCCCGACATCGTCCACTGCCACGTCAGGTAGATGCGCACTTTTTTGATCTGTCTCTAAATGATCCTCATTATGTCTAATAGACTAATGTGTTGGGTCTTATTGAGGTGCCATTAAATGGTTGTGTTTGTCTGTGGCTGTATTGTGTTGATTGGTTGTCACAGGACAGCAGATATTCCCATGGATGCTTGGCAAGTTGCATTAGATCATGTCAGCAAGCCTGTTGACCGCTCAGCTCTGTACTTCTGCGGCTTTCCCACCTTGCAGCACATCAAACATAAGGTAGGTGTGTGCATAATTACACAGTACAGCTTGCTCACATTTTGAAGTTGTAAACCAAAAAAAAGAGCTAGGTCACCTTTCTACTGAACTGTTCTAAATGGGAGCAAACCATGTTAAATACATTTTAACTCCACTCACAACCAGCTTAAGAATCTGAAATTAGTTCTGCCTGTTATAGAGGTATAGTTATTAAAATAATAATAAAAAACAGCATAGAAAGTTTAAACACAGCAGTTTTTCTTTTTAAAACTCTCTTTCTCTGACTCCTTCTGTCTTTTTAGTTTTACAAGAAGAAGGCTGGGGTGGTCGTGTTCCAGCAGAGTAGCAGAGGGGAGAACATGTTGCTGGATATCCTTCCCAGCCACGAAGGGGACACGGTGAGCCTTTGTTTATGTATTTAGACCTAGTTTTATAAAGCTTGAACATTTTATTACTTATAACTATTAACTGCCTGTTTGAAGTCTAAAGTAAAGTACCTAAGATAATCTCTGAGTGTGTATAGATGATCTTTTTATAACCCGTGTTGGCAGTTGCCCTATCCTGTGTCTCTTCCTCCTTGCTATAATTCCCCCCCCCTCATCATTATCTCCAGATATGTGATGATGTTGCTGCACAAGTACTGGGAAAATCTGTATTTGTCAACTGGCCCCATCTAGAGGAAGCCCGCATCATTGCAGTGTCAGATGGCAACACTAAGTAAGAACTGACTTTGGTAGTAATGATGTGTCATGAGGCTGAATGTTAGCATTACTGTCTTTTCTGGTCCTTAATTAACAGTGTGTGAGGATACTCTTCATCAAACACAAAGATATGCAATAAGTCAGTGGAAGGCTAAAATAACCATCTAGATACCACTGATAGAAAATATTAGACTAGAACTTTACTGTCTTTGAAATTTTGCAACTTTCTTCCTTCGTTCTGAAGATTTTACCTTGAGGAACCGCCAGGTGTCCAAAGAGTTTACGACAGGCCGTCTACTCCTCCTCCCACCAAAGTCACCTGTCTGTCTGACAAAGAGCAGAAAGAATGGATAAAGGATGTCCAGGGGATTACTGAACAGTAAGGAACTCAAAACAGTCAAACAGAAGAATACAAATGTTTGTATCTGTGTACATCTTTGTTAATCTATTATCTGTTATACTGTAGCAAGCTTTACATCATCATTCTTCGGTTTTTCTTTTAATTTTCTGGCTTCTTATTTTTTTCCCATCACTCTTTCAGTTACTTGAAGAGGAAAGGCATCGTGGTGAATGAGACACTGGTGGTTTTATATGGCCAGCTGCTGATAGGGAGGAAATACATTCCCAAAGCCAATGGTGTGGTGGAACTGGAAAAACAATGGGCCAAACAGGTCCTCCCCTTTGCCTACCAGACTGTTGTTAAGGTACCTGGAGACAAATATGAAAAAAAATACAGACAAAAGTTAATAAAAAAGATTTAACTGTTAAAAAAAAACCTAGTTAGGGAAAGGCTGTTATTACAGCGTATATATGTCAGTAAGACTGTTGTTTTTCAGCAGGGCCTTCAAGCCGCAGGCCAACAAACAAACAAAAAAAGAGCCTGTGTAAGCTGAAGAGTGCAGCCAAGCTAAATTAGTCTAAACCCTGAAATAAGCTTAACAAATGTGTTCAGTATGTTTCTGTTTACTGTGTGAGTGGTATTAGACAAGTGACTTTAGTTTTATGACCGCTTTAACAGTTTTGTAGACCATATCGTGATGTAAAGTGTACAGAAGATCTTAAAGACACTTTTGTGCTCCGATTCTTATCTTCATTGTTTCAGGACATCAAGGCCTTTTACTCGTCTTTGGCCTGCTTCAAGAGCTTAGATGAGCTCTTTCCTCCAACAACAACTGTCTTCATGGTGGGAAACCCGTACTATGGAGCCATGGGAGAGGTATGTTATCCACTCTTAGCTTCTCCTACTATCCCTGATAGTGTTCAAAAATCTTTTTATTGATTTCAAACCAGGAGGCAGACTGTAATGTCAGTGTTTTCACACTGCCACTAGGAATACAATAGGTTATGACCCCCTGAGGCTGGGTTTGAGGCTAGTTGCTAATAATTAAGTGGCTAGCATTAACATGTGGTGGCCAGGTTGACATTTATGATAACTGAATGTTAAAGTATTGTTTAGTGTTGTGAAATGTGAACTGCTTCAGCTGTTAGTGAGGGATGGGCTTCGTGCTTAATTAATGCCATCTCCATATTCAAATTTTCAGGTGCAGGATTCTCAAGATGTCATCAAAGACGGGCGGATACGAGTGGTCTTCAGTGTGCCACATGAGCCACAGCTGGAGCCCTTAATCCACAATCAACACGTAGGACATGCTTGTGAAGGCATTCTGTCGATGTGCAAGTTTAATTATGAGACTGTTTTCTCCCCTCACCCTATACGTTTTTTTTTAATGCCCTGTGCAGAAATACAGTGTTAAATACAGTCCTGGGTACATTCTGGCCTCTCGTCTCGGCATTACCAGTTATCTGGTCTCCCGATTCTCTGGAAGCATCTTCATTGGTAGAGGCTCTAAGAAGAAGTGAGTGTTTATATATAAATGCAAAAAAAAGTCTGCAGTGAGTTGGGCTTCTGTTAACATTGCTTCACGTCTTATTTCACTGGATATAAAGAACTCTGACTTCAGGTAAAGTGCTTGTTTAAACTTTTCATCTTCTTTACTGTGCCCAGTCCCTGTGGGGAACAAAGAGCCAATGTCGGCCTGAACCTGAAGTTCAACAAGAAGAACGAGGAGGTTCCCGGATACACCAAGAGAACAGAAAAAGAGTGGCTGTACTCGGCAGCTGTGGAGGAACTGCTGGCTGAATACCTGGACAGGTAAAGTAAATGTAGTTATTTCGACAGTTGCTCTTTAACTTGATTATGTGTTAATGTTCAGTTATACTATGAATGTAATTTGTGTGGAAGAAAAAGGATACAGAAGTCTTTATAAATGATGGTGTGCTTGTGCTGCTGTAGATTTTCAGAAGTATTCGACACAGTGTCCAGAAACAGTCACGATGATGTTTTCTATGAGGATGACATTTGGCCTGGAGAGGACCAGAATGGGTAAAACAGACAGCACGCACTCATACACGTCAACCACGTGGGCACTGACTGTATTTAGTCCCTGGTTGTCCTCTTTTAACTAGGATTGCACAGTGACAGATCTAAGTCACATTGAAATTGCATATTTTTATAAAGAAACCTAAAGTGTGTTAACTCCAGGAATCTCCATCTGTATCTACTGGGAAAAAAATCTTTAAAATTTTAAATCCACAAATGTGTTTAGGGATCATAGATGTATATAAAAGATGGATGTCGCTTACAGGTCTAAAAGGTGAAGCTGATGCTGAAGTGCCTGAAACAGGTGGCGACAGCTCTGGCTACCTAAAGAAGAAATTATAGAAGTCTCGGGGCCAATGACCCTCGCCTCTTTCCTCACCAGTTTATTGGATAAATCGCTAGTTTAAAGTCATACTGAATACAATATAAAGTTAATTTGTACCTTATGGTCCCCATGAGAGTAAAAAACAAAACAAAATGAAAAACAGTAAAGCAGGGTATGCTTTAGGGCAAGCCTAAAGCACCATCCTGTTTTCATGTTCTCAGTTGGCTCAGCTTTGGTTTTAAAACAGCAAACTGTCATGGTGTCTCCATCTTCTTATACACATCCTTTTTATATGCACCCTCCCTGATTTCTTACTTTTTTGCATATTTGTCACACTTAAATGTTTCAGATCATCAAACAAACTTTAATATTGGACAAAGATAACCTGGGTGAATACAAAATGGTGTGTTTTTTTTTTTAAAGGGGAAAAGGTTAATATTAAAGTTTGTTTGATCTGAAGTGTGAAAAATATAGAAAAAACAAAAAAATCAGGAAGGGGTAAATACTTTTTCACAGCATTTAAGCACTTATTATAGGTCTGTAAAAATTAGATAGGTGGTCTAAATAAATTAAAGTGAGGCTGAGAGTTTTGAGCCATGCATCGTCATCTTGTTCTCGCAGTGATATCTGTATATTGTAGATTAAATAGATGATACTATTGGACACCCAACAGGGCAGAGAAGGTGGCAGAAATCACTTCGTGGTTAAAAAGTCACCCAGTGAGCTCCATCAGCAGGGCGTCCTGTGACCTCCAAGTGCTGGATGCTGCCATCGTAGAGAGGATCGAGGAAGCAGTGGAGAAGACCAAGGTGACTAAGACACACAAACTTCTGTGTACTTCTGAAATCATAAATACTTTGTGTGTATTCACTGTATTTCCATTCACACACCTCTCTGTCTCCTCTCTGTTTCTTCCTCACTCTCACTGTCTTAGGTGAAAAAGAGCACCAAGAAAGTCCGTGTCACAGTTAAACCTCATCTCCTGTTCAGGGTGAGTACCGTTGGCATGTATGTATCAGTATCCTATAGATAAAGAGACTGGCTGTCATTGTGTTGTAAAATTGTTGTATTTTAAAAAAACATGTAGATGCCAAAGTATCCTTGGGCAAGATACTAAACCCCAAGTTGCTCTCCAGTGTGTTTATTGGAGTGTGCGACTGTTGGATAGAAAGCACTTAAATGCTTTGAGTGCTCAAGTAGAATCGAAAATATAAGAACTAGTCCATTTACCGAAAGGATCCCCCTCGGTACTGATTGACCGCTTGCCTAGTGCTAAATGCCACGCCCGCTTGGAAACAGCTGAAATTCTCAGCCCAGCACAGCCCCGGGGAGTCAACCACTAGCTAGAACCCTGAAAAACAAGGAGTCACTGTTTGTGATGGAAATAGCCCAAATGGGATTCGCAACCACCTTTCCTTCTGTTTCGAAGAAAAGGTGGTCGCAGTGGGTTAAAGTGAAGCAGTCATGGGCTGTGGATGATTGGATGAAACTGATGTCCAGTGATTCACAAATCTGCAGTGGCCAAGGAAATAATGCTGTCTGCTACCATTCAAATGAAACCTGTAAAGATGCCTGGAGGAAACAAGCTCCACACATTCATGATGCATTTTTTTTCCTTTTCTTCTTTTCTTTAAAAGACTCATTTATTTCAGAGCCTACATGGTCACCTCATTACTGCTCTATTGGTACAAGCCTAAATTCTGCATTCTCAATTCACCCTGAGTGTGTATGAACTAATGTTTGAAATGACACTTTGGACATTTGGCTGCTAACTGTTTTTTGTTACTTTTGAAACCCTTTTACTTCCATGCTGTGTGTTTGTGTGGCAAACACATGCCTTTAATCTGCTATTTTATTTTATCAGTGGCAGATTAGTTGGTAAAGACTTCCGCATTAAACATTGGTTAAAAAATAAAAAATCTGTGTGTTGGTGTGCAGCCCTTGGAACAGCAGCAGGGTGTGGTTCCAGACCCGGATGCAGAATATCATCTGTTTGACAGAGTCATCAACATCAGGGAGAGCTTCACCGTCCCGCTGGGACTCAAAGGGACAATCATTGGCATTAAAGGAGGTGAGGACTTGTGCCATCCATCACTGTCATACACAAAGTCAGCATTCATCAAAAGTCCAACACACAGGTGTGTGATTAACATTCTCTTTGTGTCTGTTTCTTCAGCGGACCGTGAAGCAGAGGTTCTCTATGAAGTGCTGTTTGATGAAGAATTTGCCGGCGGTCTCAGCATCAGGTAACCATGAGTGGACTAAAGGAGTCTGCTGCTGTAATTAGTATTGGGAATATCAGTTCTAAACAATTCCTGATTTGTCTCCTGTGTGACAAATAAATACCAGACTTTTGTGATGTTAAAAAAAAAAAGGACTAAGGTTAATAATTTCAGTACTTTTTCCCCCTTTAATGTGACCTATAACCTGTGCAGCTCAATTAAAAAAAACAAAGTGAAATCTTTCAGGGACACTGAAATACCCCCTGAAGTGCAGAATGCACATTCTTATACAGAAAGTTGCATAAAGCACAAGAAGAGTGTAAAAAAAAAAAAAAATTCCAGTCAAGGCTGTAACAAAATATACATGTCATTCAGATATGATGTATGTCACTGTTGGATTAAAAGTATTCCTCAGACTGATTTCTTGTGACAGCTGCTTTGCCTCTTCATTTGTTTTCTCAGGTGTACATCTCCTCGTTGTTACCGCCTCCCTCCCTGCGCTCTCATTAACCTTTCCCACGGAGCCCGCGTGGATCACACCGGCCACAAACTCACCGCCATCGTCAAACCGCAGCCTGCCACTGGCGCCAACTTCAACTCACACCGGCAGCTGGCAGGCCTTAACCACTCACCTCGTTCACCCTTTGTCCCCACACAGGTAGGATGGTGGAGGATGCACACAGTACATCCTTGTACATTGTTTTTCCTCCCAGTTATGAATAATAAAGTGATTTGGAGATTCTAAAGTCTCACTTAAATCACTCATCTTTCTCCTCTTTCACTATTCCAACTCCTCCTCATCTGTAGCATAACAGCAAACACGGTGCGGTGAAGGCTGCCTCACAGGGCAACAGGAACTCTCCCTCCAAAGGTCCCACCCAGAAACACCAGCCCAAGGTAAATGCAGGGTTAGCTCTGCTCAGTACTTTCTAACTTTTATAGTCTCTCTCACCAATGTCTGCGTAATGTGTGTTGTAAAATGTGCGACATTTCAGGTGATGGAGCAACTTTGATCCTTTCACAAAAGAATGAAATGTGTGTACTGTTTTTTTTGTTTGTTTGTTTGTTTTTCTCTCCATCCAGAACAAAGACGAGTACAGTAATGTGTGGCAGTCTCTGCGGAACGCAGGCCCTCCTAACAAACCTCCTGCTCACTGGCACAACAGTGTAAGTTTTCAGTGAAACAGTCAGACAATAGTTGTCATGGTGGTGCCGCAATTCCTGTAAAAATGTTGTACCTATCATGCAGGGCTTAAAGTTCTCCTGCTGGAAATCCAGCTTGGGACCATTTTATATTAGATAATTATGTGGATAGGAAATATACTTGTATATTTCATTTAGAAATTTTGAGGGGAAAAAAAACAATAATGCTATTAGTGAAATATTTACTATATTATCCTGCATTTTTCCTGACTCGTAACAGGGCTTTTGGGGGGTCATTCTGCATGTGAACGACTGATCCCATAGATCATAAACTAAAGTTAAAGCAAGGTGTCTGTGTTACCTTACTTAACAAAAGTCAGTGCATTTTCCTCAAAATTAATGTGACCATGTTGAATGAACTGGCAGTCTTGCTGACTTTGACATGGTTGCGTCAAAGAAGGGGACAAGGTCTGTGAGTGCTCTCCAAAGAGAAGTGTAGTCGGCAACTACACTGCTAGGCACTGGGCAACCTTGCCTTTATATAGGAATATAACCAGAATACAACCAGTATTATGGTTATATTCCATGTTTCACTTCTACTTCTTGAATTACCCTTTTGTAACAATAGTTATTGCATTTTTAGCAAACATGTGAAGAGATTAAAAAATGTGTTTCTGATTCTAGGAAGGACATTCCCAACAGGGGAAGAATGAATCTGCTAACAAAGCTGTGAGTACACACATCTGCAGAACAGCAGTGTATATGAGTCTATAGGTTGCACACACTTAGATGTGTGTCAGTTTATAATATTAAATTCACCAGCTTTTACTTTTTAGGTTTGCTAATGGTTTTCATGTGTTTATGCATACAGTGTTGTGTGTTGGCATGATCTGGGGAATGTGCTCTGTTTAATTCATATGGCCTGAATGAGAATTGTGCTGATGTGTGTGTGGTTTGCAGACCCCACCTACCACCATCAGACTATTGAAGAAAAATGAAGATATCAGCTCCCTTAACCCCTCACAGAACACAGCCAATAAGGTGCAGAAAACAAACTCATTTTCTATCACCTGCTTTCCTCTTATTTTGACCTCTGCCTTTATTTTTTTATTGCTTGCAGAGAGAGTTGACTGGTCAGAATCTTGTAGCCTGAATAAGGTAACTGCTCACAGTTTCCTTGCATTTTCTCTAACTCAGGGTGCGACTGAATTTGAAGACCTCCTTGCCAGTCTAAAAATCTCCAAGAATAGCCAGCAAACTCCACCCCCTCCTGCCCCTCCACAAGAGCCCAACAGCCAGCCAGATGGCCCGTTGTCCCCACAGTCTTTTGCCATGGTAAATATGTGAGACACCATTTGGTTAAGCCAAGTGATCTCCTCATTGTGTCATAAGAAAGGAACTTTTAGGAGAACTACTTGGCATAAAAAGCCTAATGTGAATGATTGTTGTGTGTTTGTTTGCTATAGAAGGGAACCCTGGTGCTGAAGGAGATGCTTAAAATTGATAGCACTGGAACAGGAAGTCCATTTCCTCAGGAGACTTTGAACAGCATCCCCGCTGCTGGCCAGCAGCAGAACAGGAGACGTTCATCAAAGAAACTCGGTACTTTACTTATGTCTACATCACAGGCAAATTCCTTTTCAGTGTTCTCCTTATGATCATTCATTTCCCCCCCCCAGCTGCAAAAATAAACGTGCCCCACGGTGACGCACCTGTGCCAGCTTCTCAAGGGTCCGCTGCCTCTGCTAACACCATGCTGGGCAGTAAGGTGTCAGAACTGGCCTGCGTCTGTGGGGCTTTAGGTATGATACCACCTGACTTCAGCTTCATACGCAACAGACAGGTAACACACTATTCTGTGTGTCTGTTACAACACACATTTTTCTGCCTTGTGGTTCCCACCTTTAAACAAGTGCCACACTGATACATTTTCATTAACACGGATGCAGGGTCTAGTGGTGTGTCAGGTGAAACTGTCCAATGGGTTGATGGTTCATGGTCCACAGTGCCAGTCGGAAAACGACGCCAAGGAGAAAGCTGCCTTCTTAACGCTTCAAAGACT
The DNA here is from genome assembly GCA_024447675.2 of Pterophyllum scalare. NCBI lineage: Eukaryota > Metazoa > Chordata > Actinopteri > Cichliformes > Cichlidae > Pterophyllum > Pterophyllum scalare. Next base: position 24,370 of record JAMQGT020007611.1, on the reverse strand, counting down.
GGTACGTGTAGACACACACACACACACTTTATTCACAAATGTGAACATGAGAGACTGAGTGAGCTTTGTAACCAGTTAGATTTTCATCTGTGTGTAGAAACATAAAATGTGTTACTGACCTAGCCTACCTTCTGTCGCTCTGTGTATCTGTAGAACTCACTAGGGTCAGGCTTCCCCCTCCCACCACCTCTGTACAGAGGAGTGGGTCAGATACGACCTCCACACATAGGAGCCATGCCCTCTGTCTTCAACCAGCAAGGTCAGTCCGTCTTTCTTTAAGGTTTAGCTTAATGGTCTGTGGCAGATGTTTCCATATGAGTTTCATCAAGGAATTTAGAAACAGCAGTGTGGGGTGTGCCATAATCTTAGGAGTATGCTCTTGTTTTCAGGTGGTTTGCTGTTGCCCCCCCAGGCTTATGGTCCTGCCCCTCTCTGGGGAATGCCAGTGCCTCCTCATCACCACCAGAACCAGCCCTTCTACGGAGCAACGGGGACTTTCCCCAGTGCTGCCCGCCCCCAGCCTGCAACAGTGCTGCCTATTGGCTCACACAACCAGTTCATCCCATTGCAGGTAACGCATACAGTATTCCCATTATTTTTTTTCCTATACTGATACAGTCCTGTTTGGTAATGCATCTTTCTGTTTGCTTATCTTTCGCCTTGTCAGGTGACTAAGAAACGAGTGTCAGCCAACAAAAAGAACCAAGAAACTCGAGAGTTTTACAGCGCTGCCCAAACCGTTGCTAAGAACCAATCACAGAAAACCCAGAACCAGCCGACTGGCCAGTTGCAAGCTCAGACTGAAGCACAGAGCAGTCAAGTCCATCAGCAAGCTGCCAACAGTGACCCCTCCTCTGGTGATGCCACGACAGCAGGGGAGGCCCAACATACACCCCCTCGGCAAAACATGCCAGCAACAGGCCACACCCCCAGCTCCGCCTCCAAGAGACGGCAGAGGAAGCTAGCAGTCAACTTTGAGGCAGCAAAGGTCTCTCAGTCATGAGCTTGGGTGTGTTTGTACTTGTGTGTATATCTGACTCGGTGTCTGAGATCAGAATCTCATCAATGTGAAAGTCTGTGTTCACTCAGCATTTCAGAGCAGAGAGCTGCTTCAGACAAGTTTTTTTTTTTTGTTCCCAGCAAACATGTTAACTCTGACACCGCCCCCACTGCCCAACTCCGACTCAGTGGAGACGAGATAGTACCCCACTGAAGAAGGTTTATTACAGCTCAGCTTTGGGCTAACTTTGTACTTGCCCAGTCAGTGCTGAGGTGACAAAACATGCCAAACCCAAACACTCAGACTACAACCACACTTCAGAATCTAAAACTGAAAGCATTGCTTTTCATAATTTAATAGGCTAAAATCAGCTGTTTTTAGTCGATAAAATGTCCAGAAACAGGGAAGAAAAATCCCCCTTAAATTTCCCCACAGCTCAAATAGTTTTAAAATGTCTTGTTTTATCTGATAGACAGTCCAGAACTCAGAGATTCAGTTTAGGCATGTATGATAAAGAAAAGCATAAAAATGAAGAAGTACTTTCCTTAAAACAATACTAAATTAATTTATTACACATTTTCATTTAGTCTGTATGAACTTCCATATGCATTCATGGTGTAGCATAATCACGGCTTGGTGGCTAACCTTTCTTGGACCTCAGTCACGCAGGCTTAGAGACTGAGTGGTGACCTCCTGGCAACCTTCTGACTTTAGGGAAAAGGGTGAAAAGGTCACCAGTGGGTGAAGAAATAACACCCGCTTTTTGCTTGCTGTTGCCGGATGAAATCACGTGCAAGAGCGTGCTGCCCCAAAAACCTTGTGATTTCTGTTGTCACCAGCAGATTGCTGCAGCCACCCCTGGTTTGCATGATAGATGCCAACTTTTCAGCTGAGCTGCAGTGAAACTTTCGGTGCAGGACTTCAGGCGATTTCACACCAACAACTGCCAGCAACCATTTGCCAACCAGTTGCAGAATACACATTTTTCCCAAGCGACCTTTGTCTGCCAGGGGGTTGCCAACTGATCTGTATGACTGGCGCCTTATCGGACTACCTGTGTTTGTTGCCTCCATAGCTTTTATAGGACACTGCTCCCAGCAGTGACTGTGGGGACTGCAATGTTACCTTAGCCAATAGATGTGATCCCTAGAGCTACATGCATGAACCTCAAATAGTAATAAACCACAGCTTTCTTCACCTGCTTTTTTTCCCTGATTTTTATTCCCAGTGTCTAAGAGCCTCACATTGAAGTGTGACACTGCCTTAAAAAGTGCATTTTCTCCATTGAGAACATTTTATGGAGAATATTCCCAAATTGAAGCCAGCATGGTGAAAACAACCACTGAGTAAAGACAATATTTTTTTTTAAATTTTAAACAGTACTTTTAAGATAACTTCAAAAATATGCACCACCTGAGTCATATATTGCATTTCATATTCCCTTGACTGGGCATTAACTTTGAACAGCGTGTAGAGTTGGACTCTCTCACAGCTCCTCTGACAGCACCAGTGTTTTATGTCTACACCTCTTGAAAATATTGCCTTGCTAGCTGAGAGGTTTTGACAGACTCCAGTAGTTGTTAGATGAAGCTTCATGGACTGAGAAAAGACCCGAGTGCAGTACTTTCACATACCCCCCCCCCGTTAACCTGGAGTGCAGACCCCAAGCCCCCGAATAACATCCAATGTGGATCTTGTTCTCAGGGACGTGTAGCTGTGGTAGAAGCTAAGTTGTTTTACACTTTAGAAGAAAATTACTTTTTAAATCAGATTGTTGATGCATTTATTATGCAGAAATCTGGGCCTTCTATTATTGCTACAGCCACTTGTGTCATCATAGATCAGCTCATCACATTTGGATTGGTGGTGATTTAACATTTTTGGTGTTTGGTCATCGTTGTTTGCACGCAGCCTTTTATTTACTTCAGACTTGCAGGTTTTTTTTGTTTGTTTTTTGCTCTTTTTTTTGTTTTTAAAGATTTTTTTGTGCTTTAACAGCGCCTGCAAGCAACACAATCAAATGCACATTGCCTTCACAAATGCAGAATTTTTGAATCCTCCCCCTCTCTCGTTCGCGCGCGCGCACACACACACACACACACACACACACACACACACACACACACACACGGTTATAATGCCAAGTGTTGCAGAGCTCTTTAACATCAGCGCAGAGCCAGACCACCTGCAGAATTGGAGAGTTTCCAAAAACATCTGGATAATGAATCAAACATTGTCTATAGATGGATTTTTTGGGGGGTTAATAACTTAAAAAAAAAAGAAAAGATTTTAACTTCATTTTCGAGTCGTGGTCTTTGAGTCGATTTTGAACTTTTGAATGGCCAAAATCAAATTGTTTGGAGCAGCCTGCTGCAGCTATTGTTTATAATAAGGGGCCCATTGATTTCTGTGCCACTCACTATGGAAGCCTTTTTGTTTTTGCTGGCCTTTATACCCAACTAATAATTATCTGTGTACAGTGTTAAATTTCCACGTCTTGTGAATATGGAAGTTATTGGAATTTATTGATCTTTTTGTCAAATTTCTGACTGATCCTCATTGCATGCACTGATTTTAATTTAAAGATTTATTTCACTGTGATATTTGTGTTACCAGCTTGCTGTCAGCTGTGTAGAGCACAGGAGCCTCACACAGCTGATAACTGATGAGCTTCAGTATCCTGATCAGGTGTAGGGCCTGATTATAGTCTTGTTTGAGTGGCTTTATATGTATGCAAATCTAGCCCAAAAAAAAAAAAAGCAGACAAGTTTAATACAAAACATGCACTCCTTCATGGAGTGATCTAGGTGACTAAGATGCTTTTGGAAACATTGGAAACATTTCTTGGGTCCTGGTTGGTGCTCTTCTGAATCTGATATAAATTCTCAGCTGAGTTAGCCACCGCCACACATCACTACACAGCCACACACGCATAAATAATCTCTCCATTTTAATAAGGTTTTTCTTTTTCAAGCGATGGATTTTACGGACATTTTTTTTTAAATAGATAATATTGTAGTCTTTTGTAAGTAATTGGAGTAACACTTCAATCATGTTTGTAGTTGAGCCACCGTAGAGACAAATTAAATTGAATTTACCCAGACCTTGTTTTGTATTTCACCTGTCCTTGTTTTGAGGGACGAAGGCCTACAGTATTTTCTCTTTCTTTAAGACTGACACCCTCATAGCCACCTTGGGACTGAAGTCTGTAAGGGTCTGGTGCAATAAGGGGAGGTTTTAAAACTTTTTGGAATTTGAAGCACAGCTGTTGTCTTTTTTTTGGGGGGGTGGAGGGGGGGCAAGGAATTAAAAGATTATGAAAAGATAACAGAAGATGGAACATTATGGACTTGCTGTTTTGATTAAGGAATGTCTTGTACATAATCATTTAATAAAGGGAATCTTTTGTTATGACATGGTTATTTTTTTTTCTTGTGTTAATGACACTTGTTTTTTTTTTAATTACACACACACACACACTGTTGTCTTTTGAAATTAATCTGGCCTTTGCGTACTTTGACTGTGTACCTTTTGGAAAGAAAAGGAAATCATCTGTGTACCATAGACAACACAAGCTGCCATTTCTGATAAGTGAAGCAACATGGTAGTGCCTTAAACATGCATTCTTTTTAATCATCACCACGGGGCTGTACCTGTGGTTGCAAAAAGACTGGGTCCTATAGAAGTCTAGAGAAAAACGGCCATCCAATTTGACCCCTCTGAAGGGCTCACTCATTTTGTAAATGCTGTTCAGCTTCAGACAGGAAGATTATCCAGGAGATTCTCACTGGCTTACAACTTGTGATTGACAAGCCAGTTGTCTGTTATATGTAGACATAACCAGCGTTGTGGCTACATAGACAATTTGGCAAAGATGGATAACAGTTTGACAGGCATAAAATCATATTTTTGCACCAACAGGTGATTCTCAAAGAGCTATTATTCAAAAGCTTGGCAAACCTGGACGCTGTGTGGTGTGTCCTTAAAAAAGAAACTGAGGAAAGAGTAGTTGTCAAAAGAATTTCACTGCTAGCTGTCCCTTGTATGATGACCATGTAGGTGACAAATAAACTTTGATTTAATCTGATATTGTTGGACCACCCCAGATTAGGGCCACTTGCTTTAACTTGATATTTGAAAAGTGATCTTGATATAATTGGAAAGGTATTTAAAAGCTTTTTAATAATTTCAGTTTTATGAAAATGTATCTATTCAATAAATTTTTGCCACATACCTAGTCTACTGTTAGCCGATGTCTGATACAAGTCAATGAGTCAGCGGAGCTCACTTAAGCCACTTTTCCATACGGAACGACTCAGTGCGGGTCGACCCACTCAACACAACTCGCCACGGTCGTGTTGTTTCCATTGACGTAATTTGTATGGGGCTCAAAACACAACACAACAAATGGGCACACATCTCTCTAGCTTACAAGACACGCCCTGATTCAAGCTGTTTGACTGTTTAGGAATTACAGCTATTTTAAGATACAGTCCCTCATTTTCAAAGCCTCAAAATTAATTGGACAAAGGATTGTTTTTAATACTTGGATGAAAGTCCTACATTGGTTTAGATCAGGTGACTGAGTTGGCATTTTGCAACATTTTGGGGTCTGCCTTCGCCTGCCACACAGCACAACATGACAGTCGTATCGAGAAAAACCAGAGTGGTCAAGCCAATAATAAAAGATGGGCCGTTATCTTCACTTGCACGAGCACTCGAGCAGTCCATGTAGAGGTTATCGAGTCTGTGGACGCATCCTGCTTCATTCACGCTCTCAGGTGGTTCTCTGCCATCAGAGGCCTTGTAAAGCATTTGAGGAACCAACTTTGTGAGTGAGCTTCAGATCACAAAGAAGGGTTTGTGGCAACAAGCAAAATAGTCAGTGGCTGTCCAACCCTCCACATGGTTTGCATATTGGTGGAGCCTGTTGATTAGTGGACCTTAATTTTAAAAAGTCCTTATCTTCACTGTTTAAAGTGTTATACATCCTCATATTTGCATCACAGGACTCTTAAATAGGGAGGGTTCTGGGGAATGGGATTATTCTGCCCAGTTGACTGACTGTGGAAGGACCTTCCCAGCAGCACGGTATGTATACAACTTCATAAAACATTTTTTCAAAAAACTGCTGCTATGATTCTGTAAATTAAAATCATATTAACACACAGATATGTTGGATTCTGATTTCCTGCAGGTTTGAGGAGATAAAATGAGGCCTCCAGTCGTCCTTTTTCTCGTCGCCGTCTCCATGGCCTTGGCCGGTAACTGTATACGTCTCCATGCTGTCCTTATGTGCATAATTTAATTATTATTCTATTATTTATTGTGTTTGCTGGTTTTCACTGTCATCACAATATGCATTTATTTGGAATTCAGGTTTTCAGAAAATGTGTTATTTAAACTGATTTCATTAACTTTCAAGAATCAAGAAATGATTAAATTTGATTATCACACAATAAAACATCAACCCAACATATTTTTATTCATAAAAAAATAGGATGTGGGACTTCCTACCCCACGGCACTGAACGACAGTGGCCCTCCAAACTCACTGGACATTTCCAATGATGACAGTAATGCTATTCTATTCATATTCTATTCTACATACTGGACAGGGCACCATTAGTCCCCCAATAGCTCTCTTTTTGAATATTTTGAATGTAGTTAATTGCAGCTGAATGTTATATATTATTTTTTTAATGTTATAATAACGTTTTAATAATTTTCCTGCCTCTCAGGGAGCACTCGCATCAAGACGTTGGTATTCCCTACTGAGACGAGCAGCAGTTATGTTGAGATGGTTCCTCAGAAGCCGCTGCACCTGAGGGCGTTCACTCTGTGCATGGGCGTGGGCACGGAGCTCAGCGGCCAGCGAGCCATCGTCCTCTCTGCATACCGGACTCGAGACTATGATGAGCTGAATGTGTGGCGTGAAGGTAGGACATTTAGAGGCCAACGACATCCACTCTGTGGACTTTTTCACACATAAAATCAACCAAACCTGAAAGAAGTTCCCACCTGACCCCCTCAGAATCAGTCAGTCTGATTTTTAATGTACAATCATTTTAATGTGGTGCTGTTTTGCCTTTCAATCTATGATGTATCCTATTATACTGGAGCTAAAAGTGGTTATAGAAAAAATCCTAGTGAACAATAGCAAGAGTTTGCCTTCAGACTGTGAAACCTGGAGTGGGTGTAAAATAATTTTTTATTGGTGTGCTTTAACAAAATGTGTTTAAATGGATACATTTAAATTGCTGACCACTAATGCGACGGTCACACCACATTTTAGCCTCACAGATTTTTGAATTTGAATATGCATCATCACATGCACGTCTTCAAAGCTGACTGTGTAAGATGCAGCGGAGTTTACATAAAAAGATTTTTTTAAGCTTAAAACTAAAAAATTATTCTACATAACATTTGAAGGTCTTATTGAACGCATGGTGGAGGGCATTAAACTTAGAAAAACAAACAAACACAAACCCCCCCACAACACATGACATTTTATTCAGTGAGCACCAGTCAGTCAGTACAAACTGTGTTTTTTCCTCAGAAGCTCAAGTTTTGTTTGAACAGAGACATTAAAATCAGACAGCAGAAAAATTAGCTACACGCAGTCAAAGCATGGTGAGAGGAGGCCTTCAGTCGTTTAGTGTACAAAACCTACATCACCTACACAGTAAAAAATAAACAACATCTGGACAACACACATACATATATATATGTATATAATGTATATACATGTTCTGACCTCAAACAAGCAAATCTGAATGTGAACTCGCTGTTTTCACACTCGGCCCTGCTACAGTATAATTTAATGTGGATTTCCACTCTAATACTGTCACTATAAAGCAGACGTGTGACTGCTGAAGCTTTATCGCAGGCAGCAGGACAAAAGACGTTCCGAAAGCTTTGAAAAATGATGTAAACAAAACTGGTGGCTTACAGCAGAGGGCGCCATAGTGCGGGTAAAAGTGAAGCCTTCAAAATTGCCTGTAGTGTTTCATATTTGTAGTATATTAGTAGTATATTTGTAGGCACGCTGCACCATGGGGGATTTTTACTAATTTTTTTTATTGATTAATTTTTTCAATAGCAAATTAAAATGTATTTGGAAAAGATATTTTAGTGGTAAAATGCTTATTGAGTCGAATTCCAGCTGTTTTAAAACTGGACCAAAAAAAGAACAAAACGCAAAAGATGGTTATGCTGTGAGTGAACAAGGAGGAATTTACATGTGTTTTATTTACAGCTGAGATACCGTCATAGGCAGGGATTAAAGCGAGATGGAAGATCTAGAACACCTTAAATTAACGAGTTATTAATATGATCTGCAGTTTAACAGATCATAATATTAAGTGAGCTCATTTTTCATGTGCCCAGGCGTGATATTACTTATAGATACGAAATGAGTGAAAACAAATTTGTGATAATCAGAGGTTATGAGTGTGTAGGATACTGGACAGTAAGTGCAGACTAAACTAAGGTTTGCAGTAGGGGTAGTAAAGTTTACAGTAATGGTGTATGTTAGACTGGTTAGGGGTACCCTGAATTTAAGCCTGAATTTAAAATGAGGATCATCTTTAATACCATTCAGTATCACTCTTCAGTTCATGTAAAATCTGCTTATATATTGTAGAATGCAGTTGGCTAAACCTGCAAAGAGCAGTAAACCTCAGAGTCCCAGCAGCAGCACAGGTCAGTTGATCACAAGGGAAACTAACCTACTGTGTGACATACACTCATTGGCTAATTCATTAGTTGCACTTTGCTAATACCAGTTTGGACCCTGTTTTGCTTTCAGACCTTAGACCTCAGACCATAGATTCACTGCTCCACCAGCTACACACACATTGGTTTATTTTGGCGCCATGTCACACACGGTGCCCTGCTGCTGACACACAGGCTCACTAAAGCACCCAATCAAAGCACAGTTTCAACGTTTGACTAATATTTGTGAGAAATTAAAAATTAAAACCTTATTTTAATTTAAAGCTCTACCTTTTCAGTACGTCTTGGTGATGAATTAACATATAGTTAGTTTGAGACTTTTTTTTGCAATAACTGTCATCATTTTTTAGAAATGCCTGAAGTTTGCCTATTATATTCCTTGCTACATAACTGCAGCCTATTTGATGCAGAAGGCTCCAACCTCCAACACTGTGTTGGGAAGAGAAATGAGGTGGAAATTTATTCCATTCCACAAAAAAAAAAAAGAAAAAGAAAAATCCACAGTAGGATTGACAGAAAGAAAGAAGACGGACACCTTGTCGACCATACCAGAGGTTTTGCAAAGTTCAGCCCAATCAGTGTAGAGTACATAGTTTCACATTTAACCACTTTTCATGCCACAATTTTTTTTCACACAACCTAACAAAATCTGTACATAGCACACAGTGCAAAATCCCTGATATGGCCCTTTAAGTTACTCAGTTGTACAGTAATTAAATGGCCCAGTTCTCTGTGATGTTATGCTGTGCTTATAGTGACTAGAAATAAGAGAACTCTGGACATGGACAGACACGTATGAACCGCAGGATTACACCTAGCTTTGAGTGGGAGCTAAACATGAAACCAAAACAAAGACAACTTAAAGAGGACCTACTATGCTTTTCCTTTCTTCTGTCATATTTTCTATCATATATTTGCTGTCACGGTGTTATAAGGATGACCAAAGTTTCAAATAATGAGGTCAGGTATGTGTAGATATTACTTGTGAGCTAAAAGCTCAGTCTCTCACGCCCCTTTATGAGTCTGAGTGGATATCCATCATATGGTGATGCCGGGCACAAAGTTCTGACTGTGAGCTAAGAAGCTCCACCCACCTGCTGCTGAGTTCTCAGATTGTGTTTGTGAGGGGCAGCCAATCAGAAGGAACTTTGCTTAAAAGGAAGTTGAGCTGAAACTTTTTTTTTTCTTTCAGACAGTGGATGCACTGAAGGACGTCTACCAGTATAAGACAAATAAGGATTATTTTGAATTTTGAATCCAGTAAACTTACTCCAGCACAGTCCAAGACTAAGTACAAGGAGCTGGAAATAAGCATAAGAAGTCCTCTTTAAATGTGTGTGCATGTTAGTGTGGGAGTATTTCTCTGTATGTCTGCATGTGGGAGCTGAAGTATCTTCATTATGTGTGTATGTGCCCGCATGTGTTTCCCATTCGTGTGTCACATCTTCTACTTAAATCATGCCTGCATGTGTTCGTGTGTTTTTACTCAGTTCCTCCCTTTGATGCACGTTGCCCACATATGTGTTCTCTATACACAGCACTATGTAGTGGTTGGAGCAGGAGCGAATGTGCTGTCCTGAACAGTCGTCCCGTCTGCAGCAGGGCAGCCTGACCCATCACCGCCATGTCGGCCGTCCTCCACGCCTCGCAGTAGTTAGCGGTCAGACGGATGCCCGTGGTGCTGGAGCCGTGCCAAACCAGCTTCTCTGGCCTGTGTAAATGGAGACAGACTTAGTGCAGGGTTCACACAGGCTGTTCCTGTGCTAAAGGAGTTCAGAAAAAAGAAAGGTAGGATGAGCATTGGAGGGATGAAAGCACACGCTCACTGCACTCACATATTTATGTGTAAATGTGAGTGCAGTGAGCGTGTGGATGTGAGCACTGATCTTTTAGAGGACGCACAAGCTAATTTCGTCACTTAATCAATCGCATAATGACAGTAAATGTATCCATCTATCTATCTATGAAAAGTAAGGTCACTGAGGTCAAGCGCAGTGGTTAGCAGTTACTTCTTTGAAGGCTGTTGGTTAACAGCCAGAAGAGCCTGTCTGTGTGAACTTTGCAAATTCTTGTGTCAGGGTTCTCCACATGATGTTGTCCATCCAGCTGGAAAAACTCACCGATATTTTGCTTCACAAAGAATTATTGCTCTGAACCTATTGGATAGCTTTAGTTAATATTTTCTTTGTAGTTTAAGAAGTGATGCACTCTTATAGAACAGCTCAAACTAGCCAAACATAGAACAAGTAAACTTCAGTCTCCACTTTAATCTTCAATATTCATAGAATAGTGCCCACAGGGGCAGTTATATGAAAAAATATATATTCTTAGTACATTTTGCTGACACTTTGACTTCTAACAGAGTATTTTAATATTGCTATTCTGTCTCCCTCCTTACCTTAGATTACACGTGCATCATCTCCTGGAAATCTGTCTCTATCTAGTGCACAGTAAGAACCTGCCCATTCCTGTGTTATTAGAATCAAACTGAATCCAAGCAGGTGCTTCTTCTGAGATCTAACTCAAGAGCTGAAGCTATCATTTTGAAGTCTCTATCCTTTCCTGACTGTTAAAGGGCACATATCATGCTTTTAAGTCTGCCCTTTTCATATGTAAATCATTCATTTGTGGTCTTTATAAAGTAGAACTGCAATGCTTTGGTCTGTAATTCCTCGTTATTGTAGCTCCACAGACCCCTCTTTTACACCTTTTCTGAGGCGTGTCTTAGAGCAGCTCGTTTTGGTGCGGTCTCTTTAAATGTGAATGAGACATTTCAAGCCCGAGGAACACTTTATGCCCAAATGGTAGAGACTTGTCATTCGCAGTGGGCCCAACCTAGAGCTCACCTGGCTTTATCACCCTTTCTACCGCTACATAGGTAGAGTTACAAAATTAACATCATGCTGTATTCAGTAAGAGTTGAGGCTCAAGCCCCTGCAATCCTTTTCAAGAACCAGGAGAATGTATCCAGGCTGGCAAACAGGCTGTGTACCTGCACTTTTTGTGAGTATCGGGATGGAGCAGTGTTTTGATCAGTTTGCTAACTGAAAAAGAAAACACTTTTTTTTTTTCCCCGGGAAAAAAAATCTCCCTCCATCCTTCCTTTTTGTCTACTCCAAGTGTTCAGTGCGTTTGCCAGTACCGCCACCACTGCCGTCCATCGGAGTGAGAAGTACTGTCCGCAAGAATGTGAAATTTATAGGCTGCCCGTCATAAAATCTTTCTATTCAGCATTTTAGCCCAGCTGAAATTCCTAAAAATCATCATTTTGGCAAATGGCATCATTTTTCATTCCTCTCCACACACATAATTTCCCCGCTCACACCCACTCACCAGGCTGGCTCGGTCATAACATTGCGTCCATCAAAGGAGTAGATGGGTGTGGATGGGTCAAACACGCCACCGTTCCCAGAGAAGATGGACATCCAACTGCTGAACAACACCTGACCCTGAGAGCAGGACACAGGAAAAGAATTTGCTTTAAAAGATGCCAACAGGAAACATATCTGTTAGAAATAATGAAGAAAACAAAACCCCACAAAATATATCAGTTTAATGTCAATTCAATTATTTTAAACAATCTCTACTTTGTTTGAAGAAAATGACATAATACAGTCCAGGACTTCAGGTTTGATTCCCCAACATTTACCATGTAAATCTTTTGTATTTGGCTGTAATTTTTGATACCTAGAAACACTTCTCAGTTCCTAATGATTCTTAAAGGTACAGTCATTTTTTTGAGGTTATTTAATTAAAAAAAGATTTTTACTCTGAAATACACTGATTAGTGTGTAATTACATGCTCCAACAAACTGATGCATTCTCATAAACGTACAATGAATCCATTAAAAATACCAGTGGGCGCTGGTTTGTGGAAGCCGCCATGTTGCCCCGCCATTTTTATGCTAGCTAATGTTAGGTTGTACAAATCACACGTTCCCTTTGATAAACAGTTTGATTACGTTCTCACATCCTATGAGAGTTTATTTGCTAAGTATCAGAGTCCAAAATCTGTTCCGGAGTTAAACAGTGTTAACAGGGCTGCAGACTTCATTATAGGACAATCTGAACTCTCCTTTCTTACACTATAATTACACAGCGTTATGCAGGCTGTATTATACAGTATCCTAAATTTATCTTTTTACACTACTCGCAAAAGCCATTAAGACTGATTTTACCTTTTCTTTTAAAACTCCGACTCCTCAATCCCTTGTGCCCTAATTTTAAGAATCACTAAGTATTTTCTGGAAATTACACTCAGAAAAATCCCACGCTGGAGAATAACACCTTTGTTGCAGCTTGTATTATGAATTGCTATGAAAAACTGTAAACCTCTGCTCACCCTCAGATTAACCACTGGCATATCGTTGCGGTCAGACTTTCTGACAACGGTTGCCAGGTCCTGGAGGTGCGACGACAGGAAGGCCCTGTAGGTGGAGGTGAGCCCCACTGAGCGTGCCTGTTGGTAACACTGGAAGTCTGCTCCGCGGATGCCACGCATATCCCCTCTGAGCGGGGCATTCAGTGCTACCAGGTGAAGCTAGACAAAAGAGAAACCGAACATAGAGACAAGGAGAAAATATTCTGACTCCCAACCTGGCAGGTTATTTATTACAGAGCTAATATAAAATCAGACAGGGCTCTGTTAAAATCATTTTGGCTATCTCTGAAATTGAGTACTGTGTGATATGTATACTCACCCCAGCTACTTCATTGAAGCTCTGTGGTAGCAGGTTGTAACTGGGCTGATATCCTCTCGCTGCCCTCCTGCAGCTCCTGTTCAACAAAATTTGAATAAGTATGTTTTTTTTTTCTTCAAAATTAGCTTTAAATGGAAAACAAACAAAACAAAACAAGGTGTTTTCAAAGATCCATTCAGTCAGTGTGCAGTGTGTGTTTGAACCTGGCTGAGTATCCTATGGGGTCTACTCCAGTCTTCAGGTCTGCTAAGGGACTGAGATGTGTCTGATGAGGAAGGTTCGTAATGGAGCAGCTCTCCGAGCTAGCAGACACAAAGCACAGTACAGGTCATTTTGAGGTATGGGCCAACAGAATTACTGCTGACATCCATGAGACATGAACTGCCACCAAAGTCAATGCTACATCCAGAGACAAGAATGCAGTAATATTTATATTTTATATGGTGTCTCATACACAGAGATTTATGATGATTTAAGAAAAATATTTTGAGTACTCAGAGTAGAAACGTGATCTAACCCTGAAAGTACCTTTCCAGTCCAGTCTTTTTGCACACAGAGTCTGAGGCAGAACGTCTGGGTTAATAATATAAGTTGCTAACCACCATCACGATACTCATTATCTCAGACTGGGGGTTTTAGGTTCTGTCAAGCCAGCTAATGCAAAGAAACCCAGGTTAGGTTGAACTACTTTGTAGGGCTCTCCTCTTGTCCCTGAAATGCCACCTTTGGGTTTGGAAACTCTAGACTGTACCACTAAAAACTGCTGGATCACTGAAGAGATCCTTTACATCACAGTTTGGTCGGTCTTAAAGAGAACTTGATATTGCTGACTGTACAGAGATATGTGGTGAAAATCACACAGTAGAAGAGGACATAAAGATTCTTTCACACAGGAATGGGAATTTAGGTGCGTTTTTGATTTTTATGGACAGAATCTTTTGTCATACGTGAATCTTTCTGGTTATGTCTTACACACCTGGAGCTTGCGCCAGCCATTGCGTACTCTGACATACAGCTCCCCTCCTCTTTCAGACACATATGCCAAGGTACCTTCAGCAGCACGGTGTGCCTCTTGGTTGAGGGTGTGGATCATCTTATAGGTGGTTATCTGAACACAAATCATCACAGCATTGGTGATGCCACTTTGAAAGGTCAGTCTTTTGTTTGCACATTTATTGCCAGTATGGTTGCACGTCAGCAGTTTCTTACAGGGTTTGCATATCCTGGAGAGCCTGGTGGACCTGGAGGACCAGGAGGGCCGGGAATACTGACAGCTGATGACAACACATGGGAATTCCTTTTAACTCATAAAATTAGTGCACATACAGTACAAGCTTGGTACTTGTTTCTCACATACTTGATCCATATGGAGGTGGTGGTCCTGGGGGCCCAGGAGGGCCAGGGGGACCTCGGGGTCCAGGTCGTCCAAATCCCGGAGGTCCAGGCTGACCAGGAGAACCAGCAGGACCCTTTGGACCAATGATGGACTCACCTTTGGGACCCTGCAGAAACATATAAACAGACCAACTAAATGCATCTTTGAAGAGTTATATTTTATACTCTGCACGCTTCTGATCAGAAGATCCGGGGCATTTTCTGCAGTTCTTACTTATTAAAAAATTTAAAAAAAAAAAATTACCCTCCAGTTTTGGAACAGTATTTTCACCATGTAGCTTAACTCACCACAAGTCCTGACCTCCCTGGCAGCCCTGGAGGGCCGGGCAGGGCTGCATCGCCCTTTTCTCCCTTCTGACCTTTGTATCCCTGATCACCTTTAGCCCCCTGAGAGATCAACACAGTACAGAGAATTCACCAGTTTGCCACTGAAAGATCATCAAGGTGCTTACTTATGGTTTATATTCGGTCCTTTTTCTTCCTTAAAATACATGTTTGCGCATATGTTACATGGATCATAAATACTGTTAAACAACGTGCCAATTTGCAAATCTAATCAGCCTACATCAACACAGGTATTTATTTGGATTCATGTTCCTGGACATGCAGCAAAATCCAATATTCACTTTCAGTTTACCTCTTTTTCAGTCTCCACCACCTCATGAGGGAAATATCTGGTCCTTTAGTTGCTACTATGTTCAAAAGCTGGTCCTTTCTTTTGTCTGCTTTGGTGCTGAGCAGGTAGGGTAGTTTTATGAGGCTTTATGAGACTTTTTAAACAAAAAGTAAAGCCTGCTGCTGCTATAAACAAGGCTGATGAGAGTGCTGAGGGTGAATCGTGTTTGTTTTTTATGTTCTGTGGTTCATCTGAGATTGTATTTGCCTAATTTTAAGATCTGCAAATGACCGGATTATTTTTATTACATCCTGATATGTAAAGCCTTAGAATTTAAAGAGGGTGTAGTTTCTTTTTAGTACTTACCACAGTTCCATCTGGAAACCCAAGTGCTAAGAAGAAAAATGACACATATTAATTAAGGATATCCTCTCTCTTTGACATCACAGAGAGCCAGCAGTAGAAAACATGGTGTGAAATGAGGTTTTGGCTGATGGAAATAACTTGTGCACTGACCGTGTCTAATATGAGCTTCCGCCACTGTAACAATACATGTATGACAGAAAATAAGGAAAATAATCATCATCTGTCCACTATCACGTCCATTTTACGATCTTACCAGGTGTCCCTGGCTCCCCAGGTAGTCCCTCGTCTCCTTTGTCTCCTTTAAGTCCAACTGAATCTCCCCTTCTCACTGACTCCTATGCACAAATATGTGCTCATTAAGATAATATTTGTGACAGCAAGCTGGGCGTCTACATGTTTACAGTCAGTTTTCACAACCAGAACAAAGTTACAATTAGAGACCATAGTTAAAAAACAGATTATTGTAAAAAAAAAAAAGAAAAGAAAAGAAAAGACAGAGGTCAAAGATAAAAAAAATATATTGTCTGGATTACAAAAACACCTGTTAAATACAGGGGACGCATGCTATAGTCTGCAGTGCATAGAGCCCTCATCCTGGGTTAAAATATAGGATTAAGGTTAAAGCAAGCAACCTGTTACAAAAGGCTGATAAAAAAAAATGATGGTGAATTTAAATAGATCGATCTTTTCACTGGAGGATGAGTTTGACCATAATTCAACTTCAGTGACCTCCCAAAGACCCCTGACAGGTGCCAGGGAGACAGCTTGCATTGCATTCATGGAATAAAATAACTGCATGTTACTGCTACACACAAAACCTTTTTAGCTCCAAGCAAGTTCAGCCAAGCAGTCATCATGGTGTTTTCAGCCTATCATGTGGCCACAGAAGAAACTAGCAGAAGTGGTCAAACTCAAACCAAACACCCAGCACCATGAAAGAAAGTACTGAACGGTTCAGGAACCTCGTTCATCTGCCTGAGAACATGTAGATCAGAGATGTTTTTGTCATCATTTCACACCAATCAGAAAGATTCAGACCATTTTCTAAATTGATCGACTGGAACAGGGACTTGGGACCAATTCCGATCTACATGCAGTAAAAGGATGTCTGTTTCCTTCTGCTCGTCGAAGGTTTATAAAACTTCCTCTTCTCTGAGATGATGATTAGGGGGAAAAACAGATGAGGCAAGCAGAATTTAGACTCTGACCTCCTTCAACACCCGGCATATTAGCATTAATGCTGAGTGGTAAGATTGGATATAACAGATACAGAAATCTAGGTAAAGTGGACCAGGATGCACTAACATTACTGAAATACATGAATTGACTTTTTGGGTAACATGTGGAAATGTTAGGGTTTTCTTCCCCATTGCTAATCTAGATATACATTGTATACAGGGCATATGTTAAAGTCAGATGAATTGAGGCCAGATCAGCATTCATGTTGCCTTTTCCATTAGGAGAGAAAAGAAGGACAAAGGGAAGAAATACATGGGGAAGAATGGGGTACGGTGGTTAGCCCACACCAGAGAGCTTCCATGCAGTGACACCCACACACCAACAAAACCACCAGATGGTCTGATTTCCAACTGAAATGAACCAATCAGATGGTCCAACTCAGACTTACTCGTCCCTTTTTGCATTGGGGTCGGGGGCGCACCGGGAACACTGTCTTTAAGATTCAAAGAAGAGCAGCGCAATCAGACTACAAGTTCATCACCTGCCACTTGAAACGAGTCAACATCATAACCTGTAGATGAGCATTTTTGAATGTTTGTGAGCAACATTAGTCATGCTTTCCCTAAATACTCTTTCTAAGCCAAGACAGTGATATTTCATATGCTTTTGATCACCAATTTTTATTTTTATGTAAAAAAATGCTAGCTTTTTTGTTCTCATTCATCCTCTATCTTCTCTTCTGCCCCAGTCTGCTCTGCTCATGTGTGAGATGGGAGGTCAGCCCAGCCCTCATGCAATCACATGGCAACACAGAGCATAGAACAGTGATGGTTGGAGACAAAAATCCTCATTCAGGTCCTTACTGGTGTCACTCCTCCCTCAGCTATTCTCTGCATTATGCATTAACTGACTGAATTTCTTTCTTTTTTTTTAAAATAATGCAGCTGTCTTATAAGTTGGCCAATAAATAGTCTACTGGCTGATATACTGTATAATTCATACTTACTCCATTCAAACCAATAATTCTTCCTGGAAGTCCGGGTGGGCCGGGAGGACCCGGAGGTCCCTGAGACAGAGACAAAGAAAGAGTAAAGGTATTTATGATGCACATTAAAAACTGGATCCATTGGTGGGATGGAGAGCCCCGGTTAATTTATCACATCCAGCAGACATGGAGGAGGAGCAGGAGAATTAATTTCAAGTTGTGTTTTTTCGTTTATCTGATGAATACAAATTCAGTACTGACCATCTTTTCAACTGGTTCACAATCTACAATGCCTGAGGTATATCTGGCTTTTTAGCTGCCATATTTCCCCTATGGTCAGTACCTACACTACCAAGGGTTCCACAGTGAGTTTTCTGACTGATTTTTACTGACAACAGCTGTCTGCCTCAGCTAGAAACAAGGCACATGAGATCAGTGTTTGTGGAGGGAAAGATGCTCACAAGAGCTGAAAAGTGGCTGCCTCTCACAAACAGACTTTTTCACATACAAGAATGATAATGATGACATAAAAAAAATTGATTCCAATATCATTATAATGATTACATCTCAAAACGGTTTTTCTAGTAGTGAAATCTTTGAATCTTGGTGTGTAAATGTGCATAGAGCATTAGTTCAGGCCACGAGGTCAGCCAAAACGTATAATCTCCTAGACACCTATGTGGATATCTCATATAGGGCATGTTACTGAAGCTCCTCCAGCCGGCCCACAGCAGCTGCAAGCTGCAAGCTGCTTGGAAACCCATCTCCACCACAACTCCTTTTTTTTATGCTGTATCTGATTCAGTCAGTGTAATCATCTGTGCTCTTCCCATCTTACACATTACACATGTACATGTGGAAGAGCAGGGAAGTTTAAACAATTATATTTTCATGCAGATGCATAAAAAATTATTTACAATACCCTATAGCACACTGATGAATGCTTTAAGTGCAAAATAATGCTCTTTGCAATCCCTTCCTGGCTATATTCTCTTACCAGTAGGCCAACAGAATCTCCTCTGTCACCTTTTATCCCCGGGTTACCAGGTCGCCCCTACAAAGAGGAAAGAACAGAAAGGCTTCAGTAATTTTGGCGCAAGAGGTAGAGCAGGTCATCCATTAATCAGAAGTGGTCTGATTCCTGCTGAAGTGTCTTTGGGAAGACCGTGAACAGAATCTATTGGAGTGTGAGTGTGTGCATGATGGGTAAAAAAGAGCTTGAAGGCACAGAACAAGACTGCTGGCTGCTGCAATAGATGGCTGCTGCTGGGACTTGTCACGATGCACTGAGTGTTTCTTCTTCATTCACATATGTTCACATTCTCTGTTAATACACCAATCATTATTAATCTCTGGCTCTCTTCTGCTTTTCTTTCTTCTTTTGTCCTGTCTCGTTCTCCTCACCCCCAACCGGTCTCAGCAGATGGCTGCCCCTCCTTGAGCCTGGCTCTGCTGAAGTTTTCTTCCTGTTAAAAGGGATTTTTTTCCTTCCCACTGTCACCAAGTGCTTGCTCACCTGATGATTGGTTTTTTTTTCTGTAGTATTGTAGGATCTTTACCTTGCAATATAAAGTACCTTGACATGACTGCTTTGGTGATCTGGTGCCATATAAATGAATTGAACTGAACTGAATTTCCCAACAATACACAGACTGATCAAACATAGTTACTCACCGGGCGCCCGGGGAAGCCGTATTCTCCTTTTTGTCCAGGCGGTCCTATTGGACCCTGAAATAAGCAAACACGCAGTACAAATCAACACGGGTGTGGTGTTCTTGCTGAATGTAACAACACACAGAGTTAACAGATTTGCAGCAGGAATCTCCTGTTCCTACTGTGATGTTTTATTTAATAAACCTCACCATAAGTCCAGTCGGTCCTGGGAATCCACGGTCACCCTGGGCACATTAAAGCAACAAAATGTGAGAATTATAAAGCTGACAGCAATGACTGTGTTTGTAAAGTAGTGCATTTCTCTTGCAGTTTCAGACCAGTTCTTTTTCTAGAATAACAAAGGTTCTTCCAGGTTCTTCCTGTTTTCATTATAAAAATTAAAGGCCCTTAAAAGCACTTCTGCTCATACTTTGAATGAATTTCAGTTTCGACCTTCATGCCACCTTTGTTGAAGTATATCAAAAACTAGGACTTGCAGTATCTCGGGACTGGCCTTAGCAGTTTTGTTAATATTTCAGTTTAACCACTACATAAACAGGAATTCAGATACACTAGTGGAGGGACCAGACATTATATGGCTCCGGTATTAGATACACATTATTAAACACATTAAACTCTTTCACCACAAAGTAAGCAAATACACATTAAGTAGAATTTAATTTATGGGTAAAAGGTCACATGTCTGCTACCTTTACACCTTTGGGCCCTTGAGGGCCTCTCGGTGCAGACAGGAGAGATCCATCAGCTGCAATTGTGACCCCTGGTTCTCCTTTCTCCCTGTTGGAATTAAATGATTGATATGTTTATGTTCAGCAGAGCGGTTTGAGCTTGTTTCATAGGTAAAGAAATGTAGATGATTTATATTATAATGTATCTTCACATCCAGGTCTTACTTTAAGTCCTGGGGGGCCCTGGACACCCATAGGTCCTACATCTCCCTTTGGTCCCCTGGGGCCCTACGGAAAGATGTAAGTGGGAAGAATAAGAAAAGGTCGCCATGAAAGTGTATATTCAAATATTTTCCAGGTGTTAAAAATTCTATTCAAATGACTTAAAGTCATGTGAGGTGTCAGTAACATTTGGACTACTTCAGGTACCTACCCCATTTAGCCGAAAGACAGCAAAAGAAAAAAAAAATCCAGAATAATTGCATACAGATTTACATCCAGTTTTCCTGAATTTAATAAACTGGTGACAAACATGCTCAACATAAAGTGGTGTAAGAAAAGGCTCTTACTGGAAATCCAGCTCTGCCAGGCAGGCCTTCAGGACCCTGCAGCAGACACACACACACACACATCCATGCAGACAGAAGCAAAGCAAAAGCAGTATGGGTGTGTTAAAGATGTGATCTCACAAATCCAGAAATCACCAAACCCACCCGCAGCTGCAGCAATTAAAGGATAAAAAAAAAAAATCAGTATCATTTCATTCATGGCCCCCCTTCAACCCATACTGCAGGACGGAGCGGGGAAAAGAACTAAAACAGACAGGCAGTGTGGGTGAAGCTACGCACCATAGGCCCGGGTGGTCCTCTGATCTCTGTGATGTTGAAGATACCCTCTGTGACATTAATGAGCAGCTGCAGACAGAAAACAGAATGAGCAAGGTGGGGCACTGTTGGCATGTTCAGAGATATGCAAAAAGCAGCATCAGCAGCAAAGCAGCTAACACTGCGGAAATATAAACATTCACTGGTCAGCATTCGATTAAATGTCATTTTATGTGTGTGCATACATCATGTAGATTAACGGCAGGTCCAGGGGGTCCAGGAGGCCCGCGTGGTCCTGGGATACTGAGTCCATCAGCTCCTCTGTCACCCTGCAATTCACAAAATGCAGATTCATGAGTCCTTTATTTAAAAGACATGCAAGCGTGGTGTTTGGAAGACATGGGAGGAAGCAGCAACCAGGAATATGAAATGGATGATACAAATCTTAGGTACTGCATTACACCATAGAGACTACTCAGCAGCAAGAAAAAATGTGTTGCTTAGCAATCCTACCTTGGCTCCCGGACTGCCTCTCTCCTTTAGGCCCCTGTTTGTAAAGAGAATGAAAATGCTGACTAATGTGTCTTCAGAGTCATTCCCTCAAAACCTGATTACTTTTGACTTTTTTTAATACAAACTGTTAAAAAAGTCAAAGCTGCTGTGTAAAATGTAAATAGAAACAGAATGCAATTATTTGTTACTCCCATAAACCCATATTTTATTCAAAGTTGAGGATAGAAAACATTTTAAATGTTTAAACTGAGGAAAAATTACCATTCTGAGAAAAATATTAATTCGTTTTGAATGAATGTGAATAAAGTATGGGTTTATGAGATTTGCGTTTGTACATTCAAATACTAACCTCTTTGAAAAATGTTGAGCAGGTTATGTTAAGTGTGCTTATCAGAGACTTTTCTCTGACAACAGCTTCCTGGTGAGGTTATAATTGCTTTTAGAGCAATGAGTTTAAACCAGAATGGTAACATTTTTGGAGCTACAACTCAAAGCTTGCAAAGCTGGGAGGAAGTGTCGAGTCACCTGCTTGTTCTTAGTAAGTAGTATGAATGGTCCTCTTGATGTTGTCATGTGAAAATATTGATCAAAGCGGTTGGTTATCAAGCAGCCCCACACTACAACTATTCCTAACCTTCAACATAACTGTAGGCCACAAAGGCCCAGTATAAGATAAATACATGTCTTTTACTGCCTGGTACACTTGTTACTGTCTGTGAGGAGTCCAGTGAAACTGTCCTTATAACTATGAATAAAATATGTCCACATCTATCCACAGTGTGATTCAATTTCAGCAGTTATGTCACTGGTAATTATATCCAAACCATCTCTAATCTAACATCTGCTGCTTACCATAGCACCTGGAAGTCCAGCAGGACCCTGAAGACCCTCTGGTCCTCGGTCTCCTGGTTCACCCTGCCATCACATACAGCACAAAAAAGAGGTAATCAAAAGGTTGCAAAGAGTGATGGTGATTTCACTCTAACTTATCTAACATGCATTCCAGTGATTAGCAAGGGATAAATCCACACAGACTGTTTCATCAATGGCCAACTATGCTTTTTTTTCCAGGAGAGTCCTCAAAGAGAAAATAGCAGAAAAAAAAAAATCTTGAAATTTATTATCTGTTGGCCACTAAATATAAACAAAAGTACAGAGAAAATGATAACTGATGTAGCATAACAGAAAAATATAAACAGTGCCATTTCAAAATGAACTCACCTTGACAGATAGCCCCGGAGCTCCTGGGGCCCCATCCTCACCCTGCAGGAGACACAAGCAAGCATCTTCAATAAGAACACACAACTCAAAGAGGAACCAGATACTGAGTGTTATTAGCTGCTGGACAAATAGTAGCTTCCTCTAAATTTAATGAGCATTCACACCTGTGGTCCTGGTGGGCCGGGTGGACCCTGAAAAGAACAAAACAGCTAACATTTACTCTATATGAAATAATAAATACCGTGTATATAAATTCATACATGCCCTCAAACTGACCTGTGGGCCACTGACTCCAGCTCCAGGGATCATGTCAGTCTTGCCAGATCCCTCCATATCCTGAAAACAAAGCCACAGTCTATAGTTACTCACTGAGCTGTGATGTTGCTGTTTTCTACTGCATAAGGAAATGTTATACAGTGATGTGTGGAGGAGACATGATTGATAAACTGAGCTGGGTCACCTCTGCAAAGAACTTGGTTCCTGGAGGCCCTGGTGGGCCAGAAGGTCCTGGTGGACCTGGAAGGCCTCTCTTTCCTTGTGGACCAATTGGCCCTTGGAGCCCTGGAGCCCCTGGAATACCCACGGTCCCCCATTCACCCTGCACAGACAAAGGGGGAACTTCCATTAGTAACAATTATAAAACTAAAAAAATTGTTTGTGGGAAACCAAATGATGTGCACAGGATGCTATTCATGGCTGACTCTGTTTTGAGTAGCATAAATTACCTTTGGTCCAGGAGGCCCAGGTAGTCCTCGCTCACCCTACAAAAAGAAAAAATAGGAATAAAAAAATATTACTTCTTGAGTGAATATACCGTAATTAAATATCAGCACCGATAAAGGCTGTATATAACAGTGCATGCTTTTTCTGACAGTCTGTGTGACTTTGAAATAGCCCATTTAGCTATGCCCATTCTCATACCTTCTCGCCTGCAGCCCCAGGTGGACCTGGAGCACCATCTTTTCCCGCTGGGCCCTGGACAGAAAAATATAGAAAGACACACGCAGAGTGTAGAGAAATAAGTCACAGAAGGTATGCTGGTATGGGAGCATACTGTAGCTCTGTCTGACACTTTGGCTGTTTCATCAGGAAACAACACAGAGTCCAAATGTGTCACCTTAAAGGAATAGATGAATGTTTGGAAACTGCTCCATTAGTCAGCTTCCTTAAATGATAATAATCATCCAAGCCAAGATTGCTCTGCACTGATTGATCTTAACCTGAATGGATCACATTCTGCTTTAGTGTAGACAACGTTAAACGACTGCTTACATTTATTAAGATGAAGTCTGTTATATCAGACACCAACAGGCACAATTAAAACTAGCGACATTTAAATAAATTTAATAATTCTCCAATTTAGATCCTTTTGCCTGAGATCAAGTGAATTCTAAGTGTTTGCCATTTAGGAGTGGTGCCATCAACCACAGAGCAAGGATGATTTATCTCGCCAGCAATACGTACTCTGAACCAAGTACAGGCACATAACATAG
>JAMQGT020007610.1:0-49012 GCA_024447675.2 Pterophyllum scalare | reverse complement strand
GTATTGCTTTCATTTTCCAAAAACACTTGGTAATTATTAGATCATATTCTATTAATTTAGAATCCATGCACCAAGAGAACATTGCAAAATGAAAGCATACAATTATTTGTTTAAAAATAAAACACATTTATTGTCAGTGTAGGTCTAAATAAAATTATGCCCACTGCCGATAATATGCCAGCAATGCATATATATTTTGCATTAAGATTGCACTGTCTAAAAGCAAACCTTTATTTTACAGCACTACTCAAAAATCAACTGATAGAGCACACAAGCCAAAAAGAAACAAGTGATGTTGAGGTTTACCTAAAGATAGAGGAACAAAACCACTGAGTTTCTAGGATTTAAATAAATTATCTTTTGTTTTGCTAGTTATTAAATAAAAATTTAAATCTTTTATTACAAAATAAATAGTCAGTAGTGTGCGGTGACTTTCACAGAAGGGCAAGCAGAGACTATACTCCTCCAAAAAACAATAAATAAGAACATAGAACATAAAAATAATGCTTTGTATCTTTAAAGTTATGGTGTGCAAAATCTCACAGATAGATGTCAATAATTGCAGATTAGCAATACAATGTAACTGAAGGTTGAAGAGGTTAAAAATGATGTATTGCTAGAGAAAACATGAGTCCTAGAGATGAAAAACAAAGCTGATACTGTTTTCCAGGAAGTAACATTGTGGTTTACGTAACCTTGCCGCCATGGCTTCCTGTAGCAGTCTCTTGTGTGAAGAACAGTTTCAATGCTCAATCTCTGAGGTCTCCATTGAGCCCCTGTCTGCTGCACGTGGCCACAACTTCTGCAAGGCCTGCCGGGAACAGTAACAACCTTACCCTGGCAGTGTCCACTCTGCAAGCAGATCGGTTTAAAGGAATAAAAGGAAAGAAGCGCAGACTAACCTGCCACAGAGGATCGAGGTGAAGCCTGTGACGCCTGCACTTATAAGAAGCTGGAGGCTGCAAAGTTCTGCCTTGAATGGCTGACATCTTCCTGTGAGATTCACCTGGAGTGTCACCACAGGGTTGAAAGCCCGGAGAGTGACACACTGTGCGATTTTAAGGTCAAAGAGGCCCATGGGAGTGCACATGCTGTGGACTTGTTCTGCAGGACAGATGAGAAATGTGTTTTCCAGCTACTCATCAGCAAAGACAATATTCACAGTGCTGCTGGAGATAGAGATGAAGAGAGAAGGAGCTCTGAGTATGACAGATGATTCAGGAGAAGCTGCAGAAAGTCCAGGGAGGGGACACTCTGGACCTTCTCGTTCTCATTTAATGAAGGTAGCCAATCAGAGCTCGACTGGTGATCAAGAAAAAGCAGCTGCAAAGAGAACTGAGGGCTTCATTAAAGCTCTTGAGAAAGAAATCAACACACTACAGGGAAGGTGCACAGAGCAGGAGCAGCTCTTTTCATGACCTTCAGAGACGGGCATCTCTCTCCAAGTCCCACCCATCAGATGATCTGCAGGAGTGTCCAGAAGGAGCAGCGGACGTCTTTATGGCTGCCATCTCAACTCGGGGGAGACTACCAGACAAGAACTGTCTGACTTTGAGGATAAATTTGACAAAAGAATGGAGCAGGTGTGAGGTTGACTCTGGACTCAAGACACTCCACATCGTTCACTCACTCTCTCCCTCCCAAGATGGGGAGGTGAGGGGAAAGTGAAAGAGGTCTTTACAGCCTAAGAGACTCGTGGGGTGACTGGGTTCATCAGTTGTATCAAAAGAAGGTTACAGCTCAGGGAGCTTTCAAAGAACAAATGGGAAACTGGCATTGTTAAAGAGCCTGCAGACAGGAAGACCGACCGAACACGGACACAGAACAAGAGAGATGGGTCGTGGTCGCAAAGCCAATACTTCTACCAACCTTCCTGTTCCCATGGACACTCGGAGTGTTTGTGGGGGTTTTATATCCACTCATTTCAGAGTTAAGGTGAAAGACACAGACCTGTAAAAACACTTTAGCAGACACACAGAGAGTGGCATAGTTCATCCACACAAGAACAAACACCTGAGAGTGTACACGGTGTCCGGGTGGCGTGTGTAGGATTAATGCAACATAAGCTACAACCCTGGTGCTCACGGTTACTCGCTGCAATGGTGTGATGTGTTAACAGTTTCTGGGCTTCAAGGACGTTTACAGCATGGACTAAAATAATTTTATCAGGCAAAAGATCCACAGTGAAAAGTGTAAAGATAGAGAATACATTATAACGGCCTCCAGTCACCAGATCTCAATCCAATAGAGCACCTTTGGGATGTGGTGACACAGGAGTCAAACATCATGGACGTGCAGCTGACAAATCTGCAGCAACTGTGTGACACCATCACCGCAACATGGACCAAATCTCTGAGGAATGTTTCCAGCACCTTGTTGACTCCGTCCGAAGGCAAAAGAGGGTCCAAATCAGTACTAGCATGGTGTACCTAATAAAGTGGCTGATGAGTGCAGGTCATCAACACAGTGACATCACCTTGTCTCAAAGGGTTCGGTAACAATCCTTAAATAAATAAATGAGTCAAAAGACAAAGCAGTGCTGAAATAGTATTTTTATTAAATACTTTCAAGATCCAAGTTCGAAGAATAACAAAGCTATGATGAAGACCAACTAACACTCAGACAAACACTTGATAGTCGTCAATTCATGGTTGTATTTCATTGTACATCATGATCATGCAAAAAAACTCCAGCATCCATGTGAAGGCTGGGGAGAAAGCGCAGCCCAATATTATATCATTACAACGCAGGGAAAACATCAAGGGCCTCATACCAAGCTACGGCTCCTGAATCCTTTTTTTTTTTTCTTTGAATTTTGCATTTTTTTAAATATTTTTCATGTCACCTATTCAACATTCTGGATGGAGGAAATTCATATTTCAAAAGATGCAAATATCATATTAACACTAGCTCCATCCGTATTCAGGTAGGTACATGGTAGAAATGTGTAACTGAAACATGCATATAACTAGGTCTCCCGCTCCACTTTGCAACATGTGTAGGTCCCAAAAACCTGCACGCCCACACCAGAACCTTTAAAAACTCCTCTCAACTGAGCAGGCATGATTTAAGACCACCAAGGGTAGATTGGACAAATAATTTAGTCCTGATCAGTATCTATAATTTCAAAATCATCTTTACTGTTTCCCTCTTTTCCCATTTTTTTTTTTTCCTCCTGTGTGCAAGGGAGAGTGCAGAACTCCAGCTTGGCAGATCGGCAAATTACCAAAACGACAAATTTAACAGCAACAACAACGAAGAACTCAAACCAGTAACACGGAAACAACAGAGAGCGAGAGAGAGAGAGAGAGAGAGGTACAAATAAACATCTCAAGAGCAGAGTCCGAACACGGGGGGGCAGGGGGACATATCGGGGAGAGGGTTTTGGATACGACTGTTGCAGGTGGATGGAGACAATTACAGCAGCACGGCGAGGGTGGCGCCGATGGTCACAGCAGCGGTGCGGATATGTTACAAAGCCTAAAAAACCCCACCAGGCGTGCACGGGTGCATATGATATGAAAAGATGGCTCACAGCATTGTGGGATCAGGACTAAGGACACTATCATGAAGGTCTTCATATTTAAATATGCATCTATTACGCTGGGGTGGGGTGGGGTGGGTGTCAAACTGCTTTTCAACCTGTTATTTCTTTTATTCCCCATCTCCAAAAACAGTCGTACGGCCATGGATCTAAAGCTGGTAGCCTACACAAGTGTGTGTATTCATGTCTGTCACGATCGATCGAGAGCTACTAATATTTTAAGGAAGTATTTTAAAAGGTGCAGAATTTCAACTACGGAGAAAAATGTTGCTCCTAAACTACTGGGGGAGGTCACAGAGGTCATGGGGTGATTCCCACGCCCAAGTGCACAGGATGAGTGTCTCGATACATGTACATATATTACACTTTTCTACATATATCTATACATACACTGTATTTACACAGTGATTATAAACAAACCAGGGCCTTACAGAAAGCAGAGAAACGGCGGGGAGAGAAGGTTAAAAAGAAAGTGGTTAAAAGAGAAGGGATTAATGAGGGAGAGGCAGCAGCCCACTCTCTCCCTCCACTGCATATAGACACAACAGAACCTGCTAGCACGCTAAAGTTACTTTTAAATTTGCACAATAAAATCCTCTTCAAAAAATAAAATAAAACTCAGCTGCTTAAAAAGGAGCCAGAAAATATAATAAAGCAAACAAACAAAAAAAAGGCTCCGGTATTCAGAGGAACAGAAAGGGATCAGGATGCTAAAAATACAACAGAACACATAACCCCGATTCACCCCCCCCCCCAATAACACAGTTTCTGTTCTGGCAAAAAAACAAAAACAAACAACCAACAGAGAAAAAAACAAAAACAAAACAAAAACAAACAAGCACACAAACACATAAAAAGCCTAAAGTTCTACACTTTGGTGCTTCATGTTTTTGATATCAAGTTGTCTGACTGAGCCAACCTGATCATTTTTTCCCTCTTTAATTCAGCGGGGGAAAAAATCTCCCTAAATCTTAACATCAACGTCCAGGTAGTGAGCACAACACGTTCTACCCAGTAATCCCTAAAGTGTCCAAATCCCAGCTGCTAACTTCTCACTCCTCCCTGTTCCTCTGTTATTATAGTGAATATAAATGCTTAGTTGGGTTTTGGTGGTTTCTGGTACATCTAGTCATAATTTACACAGTATATTCATAACTCATACTCATAAACTGTCACAAGTTCAACTGTAAATCCTCTCCCTCCCCCAGGACGTCTCATCTCGCGCGGGCAGAAAAAAGATGGCTGCCAGAGGAGGGATAGAGGGCAAAGACACGCCCTCCAATCAGGCGCCAGAGGCATGCATCATCCCATGGAGGCGGAGTCTTGTGTTCAGCCGGCCCCCAGCAGGTCAAAGGAGGGACAGGATTGGTTGGTATCGTGGAGAGGGATGCGATCTCGCCCGGCCGGGCTCCTGGCACTAGCCAATCCACGCAGAGGACGGACCTCAAACACACTCGCTGAAAAAACACTGCCCCCCAAAACACACACTCCAGTAGACTGGAGGCTCAGGACCACTGGGAGAGCAGAGGAGGGGCAACACATTAGAGTTTGTTACTGCGTCTGCAATTATCAGAATGTAAGCAGGTCCAAGAAGAGCTCGAGTTTATTGCTGGTTCTTATTTTAGTACGTCGTTTCAGTAAGTTTGTGTTGGCACTTTTCCTACATCATCACAATCTCTGCTGTTCCAGGACCATCGCTGAAATGAACCAATCACATTTTTTGAGATTGTTATCGCCTCGCAACTCTTCAGGGTTTTCTGGCAGAAAGGATTTCTAATAAAAGATATGTTATACTGGAAAATACAACCTTTGCTTACACCTAACCTAGAATTACTCATCTTTTTGCTTAAATCTAATCAAGCTTTCTATTAAGGTGGCTCACTGTTGCCCCACAGCAACACGGTCCTGGGTTTGGACCCAGGCAGGGCCCTCCTGCGTGCAGTTTGCATGAGTCCCCCCCCCCATGCTAGTTTTCTCTGGGAGATCCAGTTTTTCCCCCCATCACTGAAACACATCTGAGGTTAATGCTGCCCATCTAGGCTCAGAACACTGTCGCAAAACTGATTAGTGATCTCAAAGAATTTCACTTCCTGGTCAAATAAAGGTTATTAATAATAAAACTTTAATAGCAACACTTTTTTGGTTTTTCCATTGAAAATAAGTCTACCAAGTTCTTCCTTTCCTTTTTTCCTATCTTCTTTTCCACTTTACTTCATCTCTGCTTTTTTATTTCCTTCCTTTGTTCTTTGCTTCCTTTCTTCATCCCTATCTGTGTTCCTTCCTTCCCACCCTACCTTTCCTCCAATTACCTATTTCCCTCTTCCTTCCTCTCGACCTACCTTCTTTCTTTCATTCTCTCTCTCACTCTCCCTTCCTTTCATCCCATAAAACCAAATCCAGTCTCATGAAAGCCAGTTGAAATAGTCATGGAGCAACATTAATTTGACGCTGAGGTAAAAAGCATCAACGTGTTGATACCAGGTACACGAAGTCAGACGAGGCAAGAAACACAAACATTTAAATGATCGGGGGTTCTGGGTTATTTTTTCTGATTGGAGCAGGTGTTCCCAGCTGGATGTGGTCACCAGGACCCCACCAAGACAGCCAAACTATTTAGAGGAGACCTTATTAAAATGGTCTGCTGTGCACAATTTAAACTTTTCTTTAACCTATTATGTTTAACCAACACACAAAATGTGTTTATTACCTTTTTTTATTTATTTTTTAAACCAAAAACAGTTCTGAAATGTGTGTGAGGGGTATGGATGCATACCTGATCACTGTAGTGGTGCAGCAGGTGCTCCTGAGCAGTGGAAATGGACATTAAGCCACTTTCCATCGCGACGATGCCACACTCTGGTCTCCTCTGATTGGCTGGAACGGGGACGGCCTGTGGAATCCACAAACTGTGTGAGCCGGATGTAGGCGATGCATGCGGCATCCTCACCGATCAGGTGCACGTGTGGGTTGAGCAGGGTGGTATGCACGGGCTTGCTGTTCTTGCTCAGCACTGCACAAAGTGGGGAGAGGAAAAAAAAAAAGTTCATAGTGAACACCAAAACTCCAGGTATGAAAAATGAGTTGCAGTTCCTTCAATGGCCACTTGAGGCTGGCCCCATGAATGAGTCAGTGCCTCTAAATTCCCCAATAAACACATTTAAGCCTGGTACAAAACATGTTTTTTGCCCTGTAAAGATAATTTCTCTTCATTTCCACTGTAAGCAGTGAAGTCACCCATTTATATTAAAGCCTAAAATTTTTAATTAAGAGCTTTGCCATTAACATGCTGATAGCTCTCTGCTGGGCCTCACGACCACTAATTCAAGTCATTGAGCTGGACCTCAGACGTGTTTTCATGAGTAAATTTCTAGTTTTGTGTGAACCCTACTTGCTTTCTTAGTTCAACACCTGCTAGTCTGTAGGACCTTCTTTTATTTTAGTTTTTTTTATTTTTGTTTGGTAAACATCTTCTACACAAATTACCACAACATCGTACCAGCATGGTACACCCTACCACAGAATACACACACACACACACACTTATGCTATGTCAAAAATTATGGCTCTCTCTAACATAACAACTCATTGTTCAGTTGAAAGAACCCTTTTTATTAGTTGCAGTTGTAAGTATGCCAAGAGTGGAGTTTATCCACACTGAAAAATATTCTTGGTATTTCCCAAAACTGACTCCACTCCTTATCTGGCTGGTACTTGAAGCAGCTTAAAATAAACTGTATATTATGCAAGTACAGCGAACACTCACAGTTTTCAAAGTAGAACTTGTGAAAGTCCATGCCCTCCACCAGGTTTCCCAGAGCCTCGGGCTCGAAGGAGGTGAGTCCAGGATCACAAATCCTCCTGAACACAGAAAAAAAAACAAAACAAACAAAAATGAAGACGAGTCTGTCACTAAACTGCACAAATTTCTACTCTCAGAAAGCATCTGCTGCGTTTCATTTTACACATTGTTGTACTCACGTGTAGGCATCGAAATCTCCATTGTTGATTGCTTCGATCAGCTGCTCCGTAATCTTGATGATCTCCTGTTTACGAGCTACAGACAGGACAAGAGACAGAAAGAGGCAAACAGATGGCAGCTGGTGAGACGCCAGTTGGAAGGTGAGACAACAATTAACTGTGTGTTGGGTTTTTGCACAATGTCATTTTTCTCTCATCGCTTAAGCTCCTGCCTTCCTCATCGCGCTCTTCCTCTGTGGCTACGGCTCAATACTCCTCTTTAACCTCGTCGCCTGGATCCAAAGCTGCCTCGTCACTGGAGCTCGACCTCATCACTGTCTGTCGCTCAGTTTCTCGCTTTCGCTACGGCACGACAACTGACTGAACGCTACCACTCTGCTGTGAGCACACACTGCCAACAAAACAGTAGCAAAGCCTTTCTAACTCGAGGCCCATTTAGCTTTCTTCTGCTATCACCAACTGTGCGATACATGAGAAGTGAGCAGACTCGCCAAACTTCGACAGTTTTATTCGCTGAGCCATTTTCATTAACTGACGAGATGAGAAACAAAGGCTAGAACGAAGAATTAAGAGTAATAGTTGGATCAACTTCAGTGTTTCCATTTTCTAAAACACCCTTTCAAACATGAATTTGTATTGTCTCAAAATTTTAGGTGTACAAAAGTAAGGACCAGTTAGTTGTATTGCGATGCCTAAAAAGCATTTGAAACTCTTCATTATATTATACACTTTCCACACAGCAAAACTCACACTTCCACAAAATCCATCTTTAAGAAAAAGACTGGCAATACTTTCTTCTAGTCAACAAATTCCATAAAAGAACTAAAACCAGCAAATAAACTGACAGCATTGCATTTTATTCTGTGCTTTAAGAGCTCCACTAATTTCCAGATACATCACTGAGCCACACTGCTGGGCCAGATGACATGCGGGGATATTAAACATCAGCATGGGCGTTGTAGCTTATTTTGACTCATTCAAATGCTCCTCAGATGGTCTCATTTCTTTAACTGGGAACTCGTTCTTTCTGCATTTAAGATGAAATGTCAAAACAAAACAGATGCTACAAAGATGTTTTATTTTGTTGCTCAGAGGACTTAAACAGCAAATGCCAACAAATGTCAGCGGTCTCCAGCATATAAATATACGAACATCCTTTTACCTGCCTTATAATCAGGATTAATGCTGCAGTTCTCAAAACCTTTTTTATGCCCCACTTTAGAAGGAGGGAAAAAAAAAAAAAAGTTCACGCCTCACAAACCAAAAATTCAAAACACTGGAAAAAAGTGAAACAAAGATCAGCATTACAGCATCGGGAAATTTTTTTTTGCCTGCAAAAATCATATTGATTCAAGTTCATTTTCTTTCATATTTTACTCCTCATCCATGGTTCAACCCCACAGTTTGAAAACCACTGTCATATGTCTGAAGTAACTAATGGTTGCCTAATACTGCTTTGGAAATTACTACTAAGTGATTGCAGTTAAATAATGCAATTTGCTACAAAAGATTCTTACCACCAACTATTTATTGAATCACCTGGCATGTTTCTGTGGATATGACTGAATTCACTTGATTTTTTTTTTTAATTTTCAGTTGGGAATGAATCATTATTTCAATAATAAGGCATGAATGCACCCTTAATCTCACACACAGCATCTGGCTGCCAAAAATACTCACTGGTGCACCAAAACCAGAACAACCTCTTTCACTTTCGGCTGCTCGCTTTAGGCGTTGCTACAGTTGCTCGTCTGCTTCCACCTCACCCTACCCTTAACAAAAGTCACAACAGCTCTCTGCATGTCCTCGTTCAGAACATTCATGAATCTCTTCTGTGATCTTCCTCTTTTCCTCCTGCCTGGCAGCTCCATATTAAACATGCTTTTTCCAATATATCCACTACCCCTCCTCTGCATGCGTCCAAACCAGCTCAACTTGGTCTCCAAGCAGCTCATCCTGAGCTGTCCTTCTGATATTTCTCATCTTCTCCGTTCTGGTCACTCCCAATAAAAATCTCAGCACCTTCAAACTCCGCCTCCTTTTTGTTAGTGCCACCGTCTCCGAACCTTACACCATAGCAGGTCTCGATACCATCTTGAAAACCTTCCCTTTCATTCTTGATGCTACCCTGTCACAAATCACCCTTCACCAAATCTGCTGCTTTGGATGGTTGACTCCAGATGTTTAGACTTTAAAATAAAGTCAAGTGTAAAGGAGCAAAACTGCTGACTACATGACTCATTTACAACTACTAACATACACCGGAGATGCAGAGTTTCAGTGAGCAACAGGTAACAGCGAGGAAGATGGCAGGGGAAAACCGAGTTAGTCAGTTAGTGCAGATGTGCTCTTACTTTGCTTAGTGTTGCTTTTAGCAGCGACAGTGTTGCTCCCTAGTGGAGCGGCAGGCATGGATGACTGTGAGAGCTCAGACTCGGGGCAGGAACTGTTGCCCGTGCTGTTCCATGCAATGCGCTTTACGTCATGCGGTGGAACTGAAATACACAAGGGATGGTCAACAAACAAAAATGTGGATGGACAACAGACAAAATGACAAATGTGATCATCCACACACACAACACACAAGCGTATGCAGCTCATGCAATAAAAACAAAGTGACAAAGCTGATGTAGGTTAGTGAATTCAGCAGAATTAGTGAGAAATAAACAGTTATGGCAGAAATGCGGATGGGTAACACGGGGACAGGGTGGTAGCTGGAAGCCAGATCAGTGCCGCTCTGATCATGATGCTGTGTGAT
The DNA here is from genome assembly GCA_024447675.2 of Pterophyllum scalare. Classification (NCBI taxonomy): domain Eukaryota; kingdom Metazoa; phylum Chordata; class Actinopteri; order Cichliformes; family Cichlidae; genus Pterophyllum; species Pterophyllum scalare. The sequence goes on along the minus strand of JAMQGT020007610.1, from coordinate 38,732 downwards.
GTGGAAGTCAGTTAAATGCCTGCTCTGTTCACATCTACTCTACTCTTAATGCTCATACATATTAACATTAAGCTTCCTCTGATGAACTGTAGCACTGAGCAAAGAGAGGATCGAAGCCATTGTTTGTTATTTGCTCAAGTTATGCCTGTGGGGAAACTTAGCATGTTCAGGAAGGAAGGCAGGAGTGGAAAATGCACACAGGAAAGAAGTTTAGAAGAGGAGGAGGAGGGGGGAAAAGATTAGATTGTCTTTTAGTGCAAGTGTGTCTGGCAAGAGCAGGAAGATGAAAACAAGAGGTCAGACAAAAAAAGATGATAGAGAGGAAGATCTGATTTGAGAGTGGTGAAGAATGGTGTATTAAGAGAAAGTGAAAATTAAATTAGACAAAAGATTGAAGTACAAATGAAAGAAGAAAAAAAAAAAAAAAGAGCAGTGAAGGAACATGGAGGAATAAGTATGAGGACACGATGCTCTATGGTGTGCATGGTTCCATTAAAGTCAGGCAGGCAGCAGGGCCTGTCAGACTGGGCGACTACTTTAGGACACTCAGCTGCAAGGTAAGCAAGGCTTCCTCCAGCTGGAGCTGTCACATTAGGAGGACGAGGGGGTAGATGCAGCGATCACCAAAAAACACACGCACGCTCAGACACACACGTTCAGGTTTTAGGGTTCCCACAGTGGCCCTGATGAAAAAAAAAATACAACTTGTTTTTGAAATGATTTTCCACAATTAGGTCACGCAGCTGCATGAGCTAAAATGAACTGTTAATTACAAAAGTCAAAGGATTAAAAACACAGAGGTGGAAAGGAGCATAACAGGTTCCCTTTAGGATGTCTATTATAAGATGTTACACAAGATCTGTGTTGCCTTGCTCTTAACACAGTGTATAACAATAGAGAGGAGGAGGCGTCTGTCTGGAGTCAGTTTGCTTTAAAAAAGGCATTACTATAGTTCATTACTGCTAATATTACAGTTTATTACAACCTGGTTTTGGTAATACTGCATATAAAGTAACTGCAGATATCTGGAAATACAGCGGCACTGTTAAGGTGAATGGGGGGGGGTACGAATAATAGATTATGTAAGACATAAATCTGTGATTTAATAATCTGGTGGTTATTGGGGAGAATATGAGGCTTACTAAGCAGATAGTTAGCTGACAGTATGGTCACAGTCAGAAGCCTTACCTTTAAGAAATGAAAATCTGTTTTCCTGCCTTTAAACTCAAAATTGTTGAAGCAATGTGGGATCATTTTGACAGAGAATGGAACAAAAGGTGGCCAACATCCAAAGAAGACCTTTGAAATATCCCTCAAGATGCATGCAGAACTATTCCTGAAGACTGCTTAAATAAATGACAAAAAAGCTGCCCAAGAGAGTTCAGACTGTGCTGAAGGTGGTCCATACCAAATAGGGACTTTCAAACTTGTCAAACTTGTTGTCTGTACAAACACCATTTTTTTCATTATATACTGCATTTCCATGTACGTTTGCTTAACAACACTCCCTAAATTCCTCAGCTAACTAAATCACTGAACTGGACCTCTCGAATGTGCTTGTGTTGTTGGCGCGGCATGGCTTGCTATGCAGTTAATTGTAATAAAGGAAACCCAAGAAGTTTGCAGTATGTAAAATATCATCACCCACTTAAAATAATGGCCCAAGTCTTTTTCAGGTTTTTCAGAAGAGACAAAAAACTGAACCAAACACTGAAAATATGATTTATGCAAAAATAAAAATAAAACTTTGATTAAAAAAATGATAGGCCACTTTTTTAAGAGGGTGCTGACATTTGTGTTGCATAGTGCTAATTACAAAACCACTGCCACAAGATGGCAAAGGCCAAAATGCTTAAATTGACACTCTGAAGCAAGAATTCGGAAATCAAATTACAGCAGCGATGCCAGTTTTTTTTTTTTTACATAGTCTATCAGTGAGCGCACTATTGTTTTACCACATAGGTGTGATGGTAGAAGCTACCAAAATAAGATCCAAATTGCAATAAACTGGAATTATTCTTGCAACGAATCATTCAATATCAAACTATGATGATTTGAGCATCATGGATTTTTCTGAGTGACATACAGAAATTTGTAAAAGCCAAACATAAAAGTGAATAATTCCACAAATCTAAAACCAGTGGGAACCCTCAAAAAGGAAAGAAAAAAAGCTCAGTGGATCAGAGTGAGGGGCTCAGAGATGTAAGACATTATTGCCAGTGACTACAGAAAGCCAGGGCAGGTGGGGGGTCAGATGGGGGTGGGGGTGTTAGGTCCTGGCCAGAGGCGACCGTATAGGTTTTGGTTGCCATGGATAAACTTACTGGCAGGTGAGCTTTGAGGTGAGGGCAGAAGTGGGGGCATCTCCTCTGTGGCACTGCTCTGACTCAGCGCCGTACTGTCCGCTAGAACACACATACAAAACGCAGCCAGACACACAATAAATACACACATACACGACAGGCACAGTCAAAAGTGTGACAGACACACATCATATCTCAGCACACCTGCCAGTCAGTACAGTCAAAAAAAAAGAAAAAAGAAAAAAAAGAAGCAAAAAACACTTTGCTAGATGGGAAACAGAAAGAGAGAACAGGATAAAGGGAACAAAACACTTGAATACCTTTCCTACCTTTCATTTCCTCCTCATCATTAGTGGCGTTGCTCTCTGTTGATCCCTGGGATGCAGAGGAAAGACCAGAAAGATGCTGAAATCAAGCATAGCCAGGATCCGGCAGGATCGAGTCTATGAGGTGTGTATGAGGGTCTGTGTCGAGCTTTCAGACAGATAAAAACATCTCTCACCTTGACTCCATCGGGAGCATTGTGCACCACTGTGCTTTGAGATTCCTGGGATACAGAACATAACAGTTAGTCTGAAATATCACTGTCCTCAAACAGTGCCTCTCAACTGGATTCAAATTGGGCCCCTCAGCCACAACCTAAAACAATATCTTCATAACAGCTGGTGTATCCAAAACTTTCAAGAGTGCCCATGGCAATGGCTGGGAGACACTTTCCATTTGGGCTGTAACTAAGAACCGTCTAGTCTATAAACACCAGAAAATAGTTCAGAGGTATGCAATTCCCAAAACCTAGGTTACATACTAAAATGCATCTTCAGATGCGTGTTTGGTCTAAAGAGAAAGATGCTTTCAGAGAAAACAAAACCCTGGGGAATCATTTGCTGGGAGCTCGCTCAATCAATTAATAGACTCGTCATTTCTGGTCTGTTATCATTTAGCAGATTTTACTGGCACTACACAGATGATAAGACCACACAGTGTTACTGCTTTACAAAACACCGTTAGGAGAATTAAATGTAATAGCTGCAAAATGAGCTGCAGTTTCAAATGTGTGTGTGTGTGTGAAAAGTATCGTGAATATTACTTTAAAAAAAAAAAATCACACAGATTATTTTAGCTTTTAAATACAACGAGAATAGACACCTGATGCTTCAAAGGGAAGAAAACGTTGCCACAGCCCCACATGTATCGGGTCAAAGAGGTAACGTCCCATTTTAAACTGGAACAGTTTAACTACACCGCCTGAGGCTGCACCCAGAAGTACCATGAGATCTGGCAACTGCTTCTGTCCCATTTCAGGATGGAGCTTCCTTTTGTCACACCACAGGCTGTCCTCTATTTATGCTGTTTTTAATTCTGCTCATATAAACGAATCCAACAAATGGAGAACATACTACATGGAAACAGTTTTGCACTTTGTGATGTTGAAATGATTGCTTATTTTTGAGTACTGAGTGCCAATCATTAATAAAAAGTAGAAAAATTATTCAGTTTAAAAATCATATAAAACATAGTAACAACTAAGAGTAAGCTGCTCAGATGGTCTTTTGCCTTTAAGAAACTCAGTTAAATGGTTAATAATTAATAGAAATTGTTGCAGATTAACAATGGGCTGGATAAATTTTCAATTTCTGCATAGTGTACCATATACACATGACATAATTGGGACATAGCTCCTGGAACTGATCATCAGTTTTTACACACCTGATTTTTTTTGGAAACATAATATCAGTGTCCTAATCAAAGTGCACTTTGGGGACCTGTACCTCCAGTTGAGAAGCACTACCAAACCAAACCAGACTGTTATCCAACCACAGCACTACAAGATGTAATTTAATGCATGCTATAAAAGCGCCTCAAAACCACAGCATGCTAGTATTGGACTGGAGCACAATGGTCATGTTTTTCACTACGGTGAGGATGTCAATGGGAATGTTATGGATGGCGCATGAAGAGGTTAGAATGACCAAAAAAAAACCCAAAAAACAAAAAAACAAACAAACAAACAAACAAAAAAACTGTTGGCTAAAATATGCAGATGACAAAGAAAGATGTTAGGATGGTAAAAAGATTGAGGATTATATACAGATATAAACATGTGGGCCTTGGATAATAACAGGTGGAGCTCTCTAAACTAGGACTTGACAGCTCTCTGAGCTGCCACTGTCGGTGCATACAGTCCTGCAAACAAGGTCATGCTCCTGTGCCTGTCAGGCTGCCCATGTGCACCTCTTTAGATTTTTAACTAAATTTTAATAATTTCCAAAAGTGTCTAACCTAAATCAGGAACACGTGCACCACAAACGGTAAAATTGCTGGGACAGAGAATGTTATAGAGCAAGACCTCCTAGGTGGTAGATGAAGGATGACAAGCAGATGATGGAGGACAAGGCCCGATGGGCGACTATACAACTACTGAGGGGACAGGAGGGATTAAGAGGCAGGAACTGACACTGCGGCGGCCTACTGTACCATCTGTGCGTTCGTTGCCATGTTGGTGTCTTTCAGGGCATTGATGGCACTCACTATACTGTTCTTACTGTTGTTGGTAGAAGGCTGGGACGAGAACGCAAACACTCAAAGTGAACACATGTGTTTTACACACACACACACACACACACACACACACACACAGAGATGCATTAGAATAACACGCCTTTCAGGAAATGGGGCTAATGTTGGTGGAAGCTCCTGGGCTATTGAGAACTAACAGAGTAAATGAGAGGGTGAGTGCCACAGAATGGTCTCTAGATCATCCCTTTTACTGCCTCACTAACTCTCTATGCCGCTCCCACTTAACTACACAGAGTGACCCCTGGGGCAGAAAAGAAAAAGGAGGTGAGGGGAGAGAGATGCTAAATAGCAGCAGAGACTGATGGAGACTGCTGGGAAACAGACATCTGACTGAAACTGACTAAAGGTGGAAGAATAAAACGACCATTGAGGAAACAAAAAAAAGTTAAAACTTCTCAAATTTGTGGGACTGCAGGAATTTGGGGATCTAAAAGCAGGCCACAGAAAGAAATCCTCAGGTAAAGCACAACCTGTCCACAGATATAAAAACAAGTACAAGGTGCCTGGAAAAAAAAAAAAAAGACTCTGGGAAAAAAAATTAAAAATAAATCATTACTGCATGACAAAGACATTCCTTGAAATAATAGCAGAAGTGCTAAACAAAGATGGTGAAAGGCACAGAAAAAGAACAGAAGGCAGAAAAAAGGGGGTCAGCTGACAGACGAGAGACAGGACACCATGTAGCAGAACAAAACAGGGCAGAGAGGTGATGAAAAGAACCCTTACCTTTGCAGAATCTGACTTCTTGTTGAGTAAACTTTTGCATGCTGTGGAAAAATAGAGGAGGATAGAAAGGAAGAGAAACAGGTAGAACACTTAAGTTTTACTGCTGATGACAGTTCTTTCTTAGCTCCAGACTATGTTACATCTATGAAACCCCAACACCTCAGTCACTGTGAAAAAGTAAGCTTAGATGTTTCCAAAGCACAACATGCATTTAATGGATTTCATGGGCATTTTTCCCTTGGCTGTACAGGTTGCTACACTCTGCAAAACCCATTCACATCATAATCCATTCATTGCCATCTGGGGATATAAGAGAAACCTGAGAGCAAAGTAAACTTCCTCAATCCATTTCCTGCCTGGAAGACCCCAGCAGATCTAGAAAGAGAGTGATGGCCAGACTCAAACTGCCGCCAGGACTGACGGTGATGAGCAAGGTTAATGTAAATCATTGATTTCCTTTAAGGGCTCCAGTCACTTTTCTTCTCAGTCTAAAGCTCTCAACTCTCTCTTGCTTCCTTTTTTTTTTTTTTTCTGACACACACAGGTTCCAAAAATCTTATCTTGAGTTTCTTACCTTCCAATAGGAAATTGGAGAGGGATAGAGGGGGAGGGAAGAGGGGGGAGGGTTGTAAGAGAGGGCTTAGTATTTCAATACATGAGAGTAGAGATAAGGGGCAGAGCATTTACAGCAGAAAACAATATCAAGTGACAACTCATGCTCCCTAATCCTGACTGATGGACTGATAGGCAGCTTCTATATTGGTCTGGCCATGCAGCATCCAAAGAGAAATATGTATATTAAAAATAAGTTTTCATTCAAAAACTAGTGAAAAGAGAGCTGATTGTTCAGTATGCAAACATCTGCTCTTCATTTGGTTGCATCTTCTATCAGGGTGCTAATGTGACAGCATGGGACCACCACATTCACATGCTCTCTAATTACGCACCTTCTAACCTCTGTACAAGATTGCAAATTCAACATGGCAAGATGGGTAAAGTCAAGGTGACCCACAGGAGGAGGGCTGCACCACTCGAGCAATATTCCAGCTCAGTGATGAAGGAAAAATGTATTAGAAAGCATCTGAAGGTGCATCTCCCGAGAACATTGTGTAGGAATTAACCACGCAGGACACCCACATGCGAAAAAGGCAGCAAGGCAAAAACCTATTTAGACACACAGAGAAATGCTTCAAACTCACACTTCTGTCACATTCTGTTATAATGCCATTAAAAAGGAAACATCACGAGCAAATGGCCAAGCCTTGCCTCAGCAATACTCTACAGAGAAGTGCAAGGAAGCAGTTATAGGTTTGCAGTAATGAGTGACATCATCAAAAGACCAAAAGCCAAAAAAGAAACAAAGAAAAAAAAAACAGACCAAAAAAAAACAAAACAACCAAGAACCTTGATTATGGATGATTTAAAAAGGGGGAGAGATGAGGAGTCCAATCGGGAGTGATGATGTCACACATATTTACAGAAACTTACAAAAACAGGCAACTTGGTCCAGTCTCAGTGAGGGAGCCCGCATTCGGAGGGCTTTAGCTGACAATTAAAGCACCACAAGCACCCCGAATCTCAGAGTACCAATCACACATTCCAGGAGTACCACCCACATCCCCTTAATTGTCTCAGCTGAGGTTATCTCCCCATAAACATTTTACCTTTATCCTGCCTACACACACATCCTATAGAGAGCTATATGGACATTGCAGAGCAAAAAGGATCCTCTCTTCTAAAAAGGGAGAGAGAATCCAGTCTGCTCTACATTGTTTCTAATGTACTCAATCCACGGAGCCACCATTGGAATCGCCGACCTTCACCAACCATCTCCACCCAGCAGGATGAGAGCAAAATCTGATTTTAATACTTTCAAAAAAAAAGCAATGCATCCCTCCATCCAATGTGGCAGACTTGCTGCCACATTAGCTTATGGGGTTACTGCCTCAAGGGGGAACTTTTTTTTGAAAGTACTAAAACAGACCTTCAGAGCAGGAGTTGAGACATGGGATGCCTTTAACCTCAAGTGATTCATTGGGAAGGAACGATTATGTTTTCAACAGTAGTGGCACTGAAGTCAGCACTCCCATCCTCTGTCTCAGTTATTCTCCCCTCAAGCTCCTCAACATCTGCCTTTCTTCCTTTGTCCCACCAAACCCAGGTCTGACGATGGCAGCACGCCAACCCAGCTCTTGCCGGCCCCCTTCAATGTGAGTTCCCGCCCCCAGGATACATGCCCCTCCTCATCCCCTGCCCCAGTCCACCCTGTGCAAGCACAGGGGTTAAGGGGCCAGCTGGAGGTCAGGATGGAGCTTGCTGGAAGTGACGCCATAACTAAATCTGAAGGTGAAATGTGGGTTGTGAGGTCACGACTGAATGGTGGTGATGTGTAAATGTAAAAAGCACTTTTTAGTGCAGGTTGAAATAAATCAATGAGTGAAGCTGATTTATATGACTGCTACAGGATACCCATAAATGAGCAAAATTTGTGTGAGTATGCATGCTTGTGGGTGTGAATGCTGATGAGGATGCTTGCAAAGGCTGCATGCAGGATTTTTGGGGTTGGTGATGAGGGCCCACCCTGTTCCATGAAAGAAAGTAGCTGTGCATGTAAAGAGGAGTGGATGGGCGTGTCTCTGGGACGTACCTTCCTGAGCCAGTGAGGCCGTGGAGGAGGCGGCAGCAGCAGAGTTGGTATGCTGCCGGCCCACTATTGGATAGAAATGCTACAGTTGGGAGGGGCTATGGAAATTATGCAAGTCGATCTCATGCTGTTCAGTCATGGGCCTAGAAAGCTACAGGGGGTATTGGCTACAGCCCAGATACATCTCAGACTTTGATAGAAATGGGCTAAAGCAAAGATGTGCACCCCTGTGGATCCCTAGGCCCAGGTTTGAAATCATTAGCCATCGACTGACCAATTACTTAAAGGCTGAGAACAAGGCTTCAATGAAAACAAGTCACTCTCAGCAGGCTGAGATAAAAACACAGAATCTTAATAGTCACCTGGTTTTATAACACCACACTTGCCCCAAAACATTAAAAAAAAAAAATCTCATTAAAGTCTAGGCTTTGTTCTCTCAAACATGCTCCACGGGCAGCAGAAAAGAGGGACACATACGCACACACACACACATACATACAGGGAGAGATACATTAGCACAGACAAGGACATAACTGGCACCCACATATAATCTGGTACATGACAGAATATCAAATTCTAGCCTTCTAACAAACATGATGATGCACTCATAATAATCCATCAATAATACAATATTTCTAACATATCACAAAGGAGCTTCATATTTCAGTTCAGTTTAATGTTGTAAGCAAGCAAACTCCTGGGTGCACACAAAAACATTGTTATTTTGAGAATGAGTGGGTGAATGTGCGTGTGTGGTGAGGGGGTTAAAAAAGGTGCAGAGGACTATCCACTTTCCTTCCTCCTCTCCCTCTGCATGTGCTGCGTGGGAGGCTGAGGGCGAAGGGCACACCCACCTGAGAAGTTTCTGGACACCAGCATGGTGGTGAGAATGGCTCCCTGGAGGAGGAGAGGAAGGAGAAGAGAGAAGTGAGGGAGGTATAATGAGTATGGCATTTTGCTTTATTTAACATGAATTCAGTTGTTTTTCCTCTGGACTGTTGTGCATGTATTTCACTTTCTTTAAATATAGTCAAGACTTAACGCCTGTAAAACTGTATCTAATAATTTAAGAACTTGTACACAGTCTGGGGAGATGCACCTTTAACTGCACGTTTTCACATCTCCCAGTCCTACATTCTTCCATGCAAACTAATGTAAATGATGTGGCAAAACAGAATAGCTGATACTTGAGTTTGCATTGGTGGCAGTGAACGCCAACTACACCAACTGGAACTTGTTGACATTGAAATGTTTCAAATAGAGGAAAAAGATGAGTTTTCTTAAACATGTAGCAATTTAGAAACTCCCTGAATTAATCCTTTAAACCAGCAAGAAACTGTTTAAAGACCTGGACAGACATGTGATCTCAGCTTTTGGTTCTTGACAGATTTGATGGCTGCTATAAATCGCTCATGGCAGCATAAATTACAAAGCTTAATTTTTTAATGATCACAATCAAACACAGTTTTTTTAAAAAAAATATATAATAGATGAGGGCAGCTCTCAACAGCTCCACAACAAATGACAATGAATAATATGCACAGCACAGTGAGTTTAAATATTTTCAATAGGATCCTTAAAACAGATGTAAAAACATCATGTATATACGATGAAATGAATAGGGTTGGGTTACACAGTAACTCGTGAAATGTTATGCATAATAACACAATGTAGCAATTCTCTGATGCTCAATAACATCGTATAGTAACCTAATGGTGCATAACAGTATCTGTGTACCTAAATAATAAAAACACGCCTAACAAGGCAAAAACAGCTACATATTCACTAATGTTCTTTGCCATTTGAGTCATGAAGTAGGAATCTTTTTAGAACACCTACATCTTTTAATAAAAATATTGGCACCAGTATTTCGCTACTGTATCCCAAGAAAAAGCAATTTATTTCCAGATTGACATTTTGCCCCACCTATATCTATCTCTATATATATTTTGGGCAAGACTGACAGGTGAAGAAGCATCCAATCGAGGCAGGTTTAAAGGCAGAAAGGCCTACCTTGAGTTTTCGGCGAGCATTGAACTTGCGGAGACATTCGACTGTTTCCTGCCTGTGCATCATGGATGCCACTGTAGAACGGTGCTGTAAGAGGACAAAAATGGAACAAATAAATAAACACAAGTTTGAATTTCTTAGTGTGTGAGTGTGTGTGTGTATGAGAGAGTTACAGCTGAGTTACAGCTATGTGAAGGCTTTAATATGGTAATTCTCTAGGTAGTTCTTCTGTATTCAGATCTGCTTTACCGTAATGTGCTATTCCACAAATTCTCCGAGGTGGTTTATGTGAATACTTACGCAGATCCATGGGTGTTTGAGGGCCTGTTCAGCAGTGATTCTCTTGGCTGGGTTAATCGTCAGCATCTGGTTGATCAGGTTCTTTGCCTCAGGGGTCACTGTGTCCCACTCTGGAGATGGGAACTGAGACAATTGGGGAAACAAGTAGGTGAATCAATTGTAAGAGTTTTCTAGTCAGTTGAAGTGGGTTTCTAGCCAATCCATGCCATATGGAAACCAGTTCTTGAATTAACTCAGTAAAATCAGGCAGATTATGAAAAAGAGATGATTTGTTTTTTGGATTCACAGAACATGCTGCACTTTTATTAAAACTAAAATCCGTTCAAACAAGCTGTGAAGTGACTTCATTATTCATAGACTGAGAAAGGAGAATACCCCTTCTCAGATTATCTCTCACTGTGTTACACACACACACACACCCCTCTGCAATGCGTCAGGGAGGCCCTGATAGGATCAATAGCTTTGGAACACATCTCAATTGGACACTATTAAATGTTCAAAAACTGCTTAGCAAACCTCTGCACTGCACCCGTCACATCTAATAACACACACACACACACTTACATCGTACGCCCCAGCTTTGATCTGCTGATAAAGTTTATGTTGATCTTCATCCCAGAATGGTGGATATCCCACTAACAAGATATAGAGAATAACACCTGACAGGAAACAAAGATCATGTTACAATACCAGTTACCATGGGAAGCAAAGAATAAAATCTAGACAAGAAAATGCAACAATAAGAAAAGAGAAATGTTTTGAAACCTTGTTATTGCAACACTTTATCAACATGATGAAGTCACCTTTCTGAAAGTGGCTGCAAGGTTTCAAAATCATCCTGCATCCGACTTTTATGATTCACATTAACCTCTCTGAAAACAATTTTACCTCGATACTTGAAGGCAGTTGAATAGGTTCTTTTGGCTAAAGGCAAACACTGCCAGTGTCAAAACTCACCACAAGCCCATATGTCCACAGGCTTGCCATAGGGGTCCTTCCTCAGGACCTCAGGGGAGAGATAGCCAGGAGTGCCTGCAAACCCTAACCAAACAAGTAAGAGGACACTATTAACTTTTATTAAAATCCCAGTAAAAGCTACTTTCGTGCCATTATATAAATAGCTCAAATTATAGTGACCCATATGCAGGGCCAGATTATGATAGTGTAGAGTCACAAGCAAATACCCATTAATCATCTCATCCCCGCCAGAGAGTCAGCCAAATGCTGGCAGTTTGGCTGTTAGCCAAGACACAATGACCTAAGCATGACCTGGAAAGTGACAGTGAGCCTCTTAAGCAATGCTCCTGCAAATACTTTTTGGCTTCAATGCGGCAGCAGATGTGAATCTATGTGACCTGATGTATGAAAGAGGGCCTGTTCAGTAGTGATTCATACCTGTTGTAGAAACTATCCAGTGTTCAACACCCAGATAAAATAACAGATCAGGTAATGGACCTGCTCATTTTATATGCGTGTCTGTGTCACCGTTTATGTTTTCTTACCAAACCAAGCTTGCTGGTCCCCCTGCACTTCAATAGCAAGTCCAAAGTCTGCCAGCTTCACTGCAGCTCCCTTCATCTTACTGGCCAACAACAAGTTCTCAGGCTGAGACACACACACACACACAGACACACACACACAGTAAAGCAGAGATCAAGACCGTGAGAGACGGGCAGTTAAAGGCACTCTTCAGTCAAGCTTTTCCTCAGAAATATTTATATTTGATGTATTTGACACAGCATGTGGGGGTGGGATAAAGGTGTGAGAGCGTGATGAAGAGACAGAGGAGGTAGGGAGAGGATAAGTAGTTGAGAATCTCCACAACACCTTATATGGGCATGGGTCCGTAGCCATAGAAACCACTCGGGAGTCATTTAGGTAGAGCTGCAGACTGCATGCTAAATGGAAAGTGTACTTAGTGCGAGGCAGCGTGTGTTGCAGTGTTCTAAATGGCCGTTGTTTGGGCAGCGGGACATAAAGGGCCGCAGTAAAAAGCCCACTCAGGATAAAAGGCCAACAAATCAGACAGGCAGCGCTCGAGGTTATTCTCTGACATAGTGTGCACACATACAAAAAACGCCCACACGTGTCTCAGACATCCCTTGAGATGGTGTTCTCCACACCCCGCCCCACCACGTTGCAGTTTCAGATTGAAAAGGTACAATTGAGTGCATGTGTTATTAACATCTCATTACCTTATACTAGGTTAAATGGAAAACTGTAGGCAAAGGAGGAGCTCTCCTCTTCCTCTACTCCTTACATCTGAACCTATCAGCAATTTGGGACAAATCAAATATCCCGATGCTCAAAGGGTGGTGTGATGTCACGCACATCTATGCCTCCTCCCAAACGAAGAGTGAGTCTGTGCACGTATGAGCTCTTGAATCCTTGCCATAGGTGAGACAAACCCTTTCACGTGATCATGACTCACCATCTCTGTGCTCAACATGAACATGCATCATGTGATTATGCACACGCACACACATGCACCCACTTACACACAGAGTCCCGGCCAAGGACGGGCAGGATGACAGATCTGACGACAGACAGAGGAACATGGGGAGAGTGCAGTAGACGGCAGAGAGATGCAGGGGAAAAATAAAAAGGGATGGAAGCAAAAAATTGCAGAGAGGGAGAGAGATGGAGCAACTGAGAGCCATCTGTGTGTTGCCATGGCCACGAGCAGAGGTGTGTGTATGTGTGGGGATGTGCGAGTGTGTGGTTGTCATGGAAACGGGCAGCCACTCACCTTGAGGTCTCTGTGCACAATATCATGCTGGTGGATATGATTGACACTCTCCAAGATCTGACTAATGCAGTGACTACGGAGACAAAAAAGGGGACAGGGAGAGCATGACGTGTCAGTCACTGCCCTTCATTACAAAAAACACCACATTTACCGGACATGGCTCGTCTGCCTAGCAGCTTGTTCTAAAAAACAAACAAACAAAAAATGATGCATGTTATTGCCATCATTAGGTTAAAATAAAAAAAGAAGAAGAAAAAACTGACATCGCTCTTGATCACTGAAACTGACAACATGAAACTAGGGCTGTCGTGCAAACGGATTGCACGTTTTCAAGACACCAAAACAAAGTTTAGACAACCTGCAGTTTTTCCCACAGAAACCGGTTCTATTCGTGGCATGTAATGTGTGCTCCACTGCAAATATGTTAATTGCTCAGTCCCTAGTGACAAATATACAAAAGAGCAATGTATTCACTGCCTCTTCAGTGAGCCTCCTGTCCCAAAGACCAACTTCACCATCTGACAGTCTCCTTGCTTTGCCATGCAGCCTCGGTCACAAGAGCCAGCTTTGCACCTGCTGCAGGTTCTTGTTGAAGTGGTTGTCCAGCTCCTGGCTGATCTTTAGATCAGAATAAGGACTACAGTCAGCTGCAGTCTGTCTGACCGTTGGGCCTGAGACTCTCTGGAGAGGCAGATGAATGATAAACGTACCACATCTTCCCATTAGGGAAAACTGATAGAAGAAATAGACAGGGCTAGCAGTTTCAATATATAAGTGAGGCAACTGTCCCCTAGTAAAATCAATCACAGGATGACGTCACTTTCCTGGACAATTGGAAAAGAACATAACGCCGGCAAGGCTGCAGTTATCATACCTGGGCAGCCTGCCAAGTAAAACCTGTGTGTGGGGAACACTGACTTGTGTCACATCAAAATTGAGATCAGTGATGATCAACAGACGAAGGATTATGTAATATACACTTAATTGACGTGAGAGTTAACCACTGAATACTAACTTGATGAATTAATAAAGAGACTAGCTGTTAACTGCACCCACAGAACATCCCTGAAAGGAAATAAAACTGGGGAAAGAAAAAAACAAAAAAACAAACAAAACTCTAATGTATTAGAAGGCAGTGGGTGTTAAGGGTAACGTTTAACATAAAACATTTACTATACAAATAAATTTTACTTTTCAAAGACATTATCCAGGTACAGTAGCTTAAAGAATCAATACAAAAATCACTTGTGTGGGAGGCCTTTAACCACACACTCAATAAATCTCTATGCCGGTAGCAATTTTCATAATGGGGGCGTCAATTCAGCTGCCACTAATACCGCCACCATCATTTCTCAATACTGGCTCATATGCATGTTTCACACAATCCTGGTGATTGTGTTGGCACATTATGTGTCTTGTGAAATTTCCCTACATGCCCATACAAGACCATCTTATTACCGTCCTACACACTGTGGCACCAGGTGATGATTTCACTGTCTAATGCTCATGTTCAGGTTAATGGGTCGGATGTCACTTTCCTAGAAAGAGTGTGGCCCAGGCTTAATTCATATGGCTTGGTTTCTGTGGGTTTGCTCCCCCCTTGCAGAAACAGACAACCCCCCCCCCCATCCAATAGTACAGAGAACTCATAATCAGCCCACCACACAGCCACAGGAGGACAGCACAAACTCAAAGGAGGAAGGAAGGAGCGGGGAAAGACAGAAAGATTACATGACACGATGCCAACAAAAATCTAAGAAAATCATGTAAAATGGCAGATACAATTTCACAAGACGCCAAAGTGATGTCCCCTCAGCACATTCAGTGGACAACACAACAAATTTTCACATTTGAGAGGACAGAACTTGTTGGGTTTTTTTGCCCCAGAAAAGGCAACAATAATCTGAACTGCTGGTCAATTGTGCAACTGTGCAGTTGTTTCAGTGCTACTTCAAAAGTCCCATGCTACACCTATTTTAATACAAGTTCATTTAAGTTTCACATGTCTGAATGCGTCCTTCAAGCTCAGTAAACCACACTGATTATTCAATCTTTATCTACAGTAGATTATACACAGACTGCAGATAAAACAAACGCACCCCTGCATTTGCTTTTGCAGCCACCAGCAGAACATTTGGTGTGGTCTGCTAGCTGAGACATTTTGGAGTTTGCATCATGCTATACTCTCCCCCTTTCCACTCATCTCTAATACAGCAGTGAGGTGGCTGGATTACACATATTTTCAGGCTGAATGAATCATTTAGAGCTCAGTTTATTAAAACAAACAAAAAGAGAAAAAAAACAAAAAAAAAACAACTGAATTGCAGTTTTACAATATGGGACCTTAAACCAGATGGAGAGTGAAGCATGTGATTAAAGGGGGTGGGGAGCAATGAACTTGTTGCCAAGTGAATGCATTTCCTGACAAGAATACAAGCAAACCAATTACATGCACTGCTGTGTGCTTGTGTGTTCATAAAATGAGTATTTATATATTTAGTGGGATTATGCTGTGTGTCTACAGCATCGTGTGTCTGCATGCAGAAAACTCATATCCTGGGTGACGTGTAAAATATAAAGTTCAAGTACGACTGAATAATATATAAAAACATTTGAGAGGCAGCATGCGAAAACCAGAATCGTGACTTTTTTGTTTTCCTATAATTTCAAAACTTCTAGATTAACAAAAAAAAAAAAAAAAAAGATTTCATGTATGAATCTTTGTTTAATTTTTTTTTTTTAAGTTTGAATTTTTAACTTGAGGATGTCAAACTGTGCCTGTTCTTTGAATTATTGTGGTTTAGCAACCAAATGTAAACAGATAAATACTTAAGATAAAACTTCTAATAACTCCACTAGGTTTACAAGAAACCTTTGATCACAATATACAGTCGGAAATGTCAGCAGCATCACTAAGGCGACAAATTTTGTGGTGCTCTAGCCAGGCTGCACCCCAGGCCCCTGTGACTGCACTGAGCGGGGTCCCCCTAGAATCTCTGACCAGCTTTTTCCATGTTGATTTTGAAAGCCAGAAACTTTTTTTTTTTTTTTTTTAATGCAAAGAAATGGGGATTTCATGATCTATGACACAGAATCTTACAATTCAGAGAATTTGAGAAATCTCTATAAACAAGGCTAATAATTAAGACTGAGTGACAGTGATCCTTTGGCCCTCAGACAAAAACGTGCAGTGTAAATCATGGGTCCAAGAACACTTTCTAAAAACCAAAAACTATCACTGAACACAGAAACAAAATTATTTTTGGACACAGAGAGCTACATCCTCTAGGGTAAAACGACCATCCAGCTTGTTATTCACACACAGTTCAAAAGTCTGCATTCATGATACATTTACCATGGTTTGAGGATGCTTTAGTGTACACAGCATCAATAACTTGCATATTTGTGAAGGCGATATATATTTAGGTACTGGAGCAATAAACAATGCTATCCAGTCAGTGTCTTCTCCATGTAAGACCTTGCTTATTTTCAGCAAGACAATACCTGCATATAATACAGCAGCATGGGTCCTAGTGCAGCCTATTTTTTATAGTGCAAGTAAAACATTCCTTGCACTAAAAAAAAGAAGGAAAAAACCTCATAACAAAACAATAAACTAAACTTTTGAGCAGCTGAAATTCTTTATCGTGCAAAGTGTTTTTTTTTTTTTTAAAGAAGCGGTGATGCAACACAGCAGTAAACATGCCACTTTTGAAATGCATGATTTGCAAATCATCGCATTGTGTATTTATCTAGATTTTTCAGTGTCGCTCCATGAAGGGGCGTTTACCTGGCATCGGCCTCACTGTAGTACTCCCTGGCTACGATGTCTTCAAAAAGCTCTCCTCCTGTCACCCTGTGACAGGAAGGAAAGGAAGAAAGGATCCAAAGAAAAAGACAGAGAGAGACAGGGAGGCAAACAGAGACGATGTTAGCATACACAAACAAACCACAGTCACACACACATGGATAAAATGTCACTGTGTGTGTGTATATATACGGAGGATACTCACAGGTCAAAGACTAGGTAATGAAAGCCTTCCTCTGAAATGCTGTCATGGAGTCTCACTGCAAGAAAGAGGGTGGGAAGTGAGACTGACAGCAGCTAAGTGAAAGACATATAAAAATATACATATGCAGTTGTGTTTGGCCATTAAATCTCCCCATAAACTGAAGCTAAGGGAAAACTCATAAAGAAAAATATGGGAAGAGAAGAGAGAGGCAGAGCTGGAAAAAAATAAATGTCAATTACGATTGTGATATATTGATTCTCCTTTCTTAACCACGGAGATACGAGCACACCCAGTGATTAGGCAATTAATGAGCACTTCATTCAACCACACACTCCCTACAATTACTGAAACTGAGTGATGGTTTCTGGAATGTGTTTTGTTTGGGGCAAACTTACTGATAAAACTGCATCTTTATAATGGACACAGCAGGGCTGGAATGCAGGAGTGTCTATATGCAACTGTAATTGTAGGTTGTGATAGCTTAAAGCTATGTCGGATCCAAACAATCAAGACCTTTCAAAAACCTGCTGTCATCCCAATTAATTTTTTTTCCAGCTTTAAACAGTCATCCTTGCTGTATTTCAAACATATTTACTAATACAGAAAGGCGATAAAGGGCTCATATACAGATATGTATTTAGACGGTCTAAGGGAGCTTTTGACAGTCGGTGGTGACTAGACAGAAACCTTGAATCAGGGTATCCGGTCAACCATTAGGCTACTTGGACACCTCTATATATGTGTATTTTGCCCTAACCAGAGAGCACTCACTCACGCATCTGTCAATTTTTCAGCAGACACAGAAGCTACGGGCAGATTTATGAACTCCTTTTTTGTCCACTTAGAACAACCTGTTTTTCTGTCACTGTTGTGCTCCCTGTTTCAGGAACATGATGTCCCCACTCTTAATAAGTAATCACAAAACAAGACCTATGTGAACCAACAAAAAACCCCACCAAAATCACAAACATGGGCACAGAAAGACCAGAAGCAGTCTAGGAATTGTTCTTTTGGTCAAGAACAAAAGCAGCAAACACACTAATGAGTTCATTCTGCGGTTATGTGACAACCACAACAGCTCGCTACTTGTCAACTTAACTAAACAGCAGCAGAATGACGAAGCGGGATCCAGGAAGCACAATCCAGGAGTTACAGAACGGGCCTGAGATACTGCTTAGGCTTAGCGTCAAGAA
The DNA here is from genome assembly GCA_024447675.2 of Pterophyllum scalare. Taxonomy (NCBI): domain Eukaryota; kingdom Metazoa; phylum Chordata; class Actinopteri; order Cichliformes; family Cichlidae; genus Pterophyllum; species Pterophyllum scalare. The sequence goes on along the minus strand of JAMQGT020007610.1, from coordinate 20,217 downwards.
AGAAACTGTTATCGTTATGTAAAGTGAATATCAGTTGTATAATAAGATGAAGTAGGATGGCCCTGCAGCAAGAAACAAGAGCGACTGTTCTTTTCTCCTCCTCCCATCTTCTCGCTCTCCCTCCATCTGTCTCCTACTCCTGCTTTCGTCTCTCCATCTGTCTCATTTTTGTGCCCTCTTTTGTCTAAAGTTTGAACGTATACAATGCCAAAATATGCCAAAAAAGGGGAAAGGACATGAGAGAGAAATGTATATAGAGAGGGAAAGAACAGGAAAAGTAGGTGAGGGGCAAATGAGTGCCTGCGGGAGGCGGGTTAGAAAACTAGGACATGAGGAAAATAGAACTGAGCAGTGCAATGAGAAAGGTGCCATTGATTTTGTCATTTTCCCCTTTGTGCCCTTTAATATCCATCTCTCCTCCACATCTCCATTAGGAGATGTATAATTCATATCAGTGCAAAACAAATTTCCGTCAGAAAGGTTAAAAATAATAATAATAATAATCCCAACCCAGTAGGTAAGAAGGCAGAGGACATTTCTCACAAATAATCTTTAGTTATCTTAACAACAGTTAACAGCAGAACAGAAATTTGTTCGGCCACAGGCAGCAACACCCAGCTTCGACACAACATTCAAGTCATCTTCACACATGCACGACAGGCCGAAACCTTTCTAGACGGTCTTTAACCTTCCAGCTCCCTAGTACAAACTCTGTGATGTCGGAATGAGCAGAAGTGTGAATATTGCAGTTAGTATTTTGGTGCATTCGTCGTTAGTGAGTGGGCGTCGTGCGTGCTGCCTCCTGCATGTTCTATCTCAGCCAGCTCCCTCGCCATGCCAGAGTATTTCCAGTAGTGCATATGTTTTTGAAGCAGCCCATTTCCTGCTGTGTGCTACATACAAGGGGGACTGGAAAATATCCTGACCTGATTTTCCCAAACATGTCCAAAGTTCATGTGCAACTGCTTCAGTGACCACCAAGTTTGAGTGGCACTGTTATATTGTTTTTTTTTTAAATTAGTGATGGTGATAATTGCAAAGAGTAGACAAGTTCAAAAGTAAAATTCACATCCTGTTGAATTACAGGGTTTCCAGCAAAAAAATGGTGCAAATGAGACAGATTTTTAAGGATGCACTGATCAAACAGGCAAACACTGGTATAGGCAGTTAAGATAACATTTAAAGATGACAGCATCTGCTGTCACACTGATTTTATACTGGCTAATACTTAAAGAAAGCGCTAGATTTAAAACAATTAGTTTTATAGCTTTGTTTTCCTGGCACAAAATAAATAGAAATAAAATCTATGCAAAATTGTAGCACTGTAAATTTAAATATCAGTATGGGCACAAAATTTCTGACTCTGTAGAATGACGAACAGTAGCGCATGATTTCACACACAGCCAACAATACACAATATCAAACTAAATCAGAGGAATATACTGCGACTCAAGTTCAACATAGTCAGACTTTCTTTGCACTAGCTGGCTTGCCAAAAACTTAAAAACCCCACTCAGAGATGACGGGTATCATAGCGATTGTTATCAACTTCTGCTTTAGGCTCTGTGCACGCTCATTTATAAGGGGGCGTATGATGGGTCGACTCTTCTTAGGCACAAAATCTGAACACTGCCTACTCCAGAGACATCATCTGAGGAATGGTTGATTGAGATCTCTACAGATTTAAAAATATGAGAAAAATGAAACCCTGTTACTGCAAATAAGATAAGACAGTAATGCTGCAGGAAATGATTAATCTTGTGATTTGATCATCACAAGCGCAAGCTGAAAAATAAATACAGCGATGCAAATTCATGTATTTATTTTTCCACTTGGTGAGCTCTCTGTGTTTCTGCTCATTTCTTATCTGACAGCAGAACATCAGAACTCTGAATCTTTAAGTTGCATCCATTTAAACATTATGGTGTTCAAATCAGAGTCTGTCCTATCGCCTAAAAAAGGAGAAGGTCACCAGATCATAGAGAAAAAATTATACTGACTGAATGGCCATGTACCATGAGGACCATCAAATCATCCCTCATCATATAGCATATAATTGTAACTGGAGTGCCAGGATTAAGGTTTATCCTGATTTCTATAAATAGATTTTGATGCCTACATGTGCATTAGTGAAAAAATTCCAGAAAAGTGTGTGATTGTGTGTGATCAGCTCTGCTTTGAAATACCACAATAATTTTATGACAAAAATATCTTAATTCAAAGTCAAATCATTCGCTATTATTATTTCTAAATGTCAACGGCGACAACCACATCTTAAGTCTGACAAACACTATTTGTGAAATTGTCCGCTGCAAATAACCAGTACAAGGATTGCACCGGGCTAAAGCAAAGCACGCTTTTGGTCAGATACTCACCGATGTTGGGGTGTTTCAGGAGACGGCAGATACGAGCCTCTCTCTCAAGCTTCTGGTGGTCTGCATAGACAAAAAAAGGAGTTTAGACAAGTTCAAACACAGTGACAAAGTGTTTAATAACATAATGCAATTTCCACTCGAGGTGCTTTAACAAAACATGTTCAGCTGTCTCTTACTACTGTAGTAGATGGATAAATTAAGTGAACCACCTAAAAAGTGTAGAGATACACCAAAATATGAGCTGAATATCCGTACTGCAGATGGCATGTACCGATGATTATCTCATTTGCCACATTAATTTTGTGCTTGCTCAATCTCCCAAACAGTGACATGAATTGCTGCTAAGATTTCAGATGTTTTCTGTGACACAGAGGGAAAAGCAAAGCAAAATTACCTGGGGTGGGGGGGGGAGACAACTGGTACTGGCATCAACTAACAGCCAAGTTATTATTTTTAAACTAGGTATGTACAGATCCTGACTTAAAAAGCTAGATCCGGAGTTAGTCACAATGACCCGATCTATTCAAGTCAACTCACCACCAGTGGACAGTCAAGCCTAATCTTGCCTTACATAGAAAATGATTTCCTGTATTTCCCTCATAGTGATTATTACAGCTTACTGGACTGTCACTCGGTAGTAGCAGATCACAAAAGTCAAGTGATCAGTACTGTATCTGAAATGGATCAATACATGTGTGATAATTCCATATTGCTTTAGTATACATATTGGTAAAAAGTTGATCACTAAAACAGTTTTGTCAATAATCAGAATCTAGTTATTAGAAATGAATACAGGAAAGTTAAAGAGTGTAAACCATGTGACATGCAGGTCTCACCAGACAGAACTGACATGGGGACATTGTGGTTTTTTGGTGTGGGTTTTAACCACTAGATGCCACATAATCACCAATGTTTGGTTTTCCTATACTGTGGTGTTGTCAACAAAATACCCATTAATGTCCTTCAGTCAGAGGAGAAGGGTCACCTTTTACAAAATCCCAAGTAAAACTCACATGTTCTTTCCATCTCAAATAATACATTTCAGTGCCTGAGACTAGAGCACATGAAATACGAGGCACTTGTTTTCCTCTTAAGAAACTGACAATTCTCTGAACAGAACCCTGAGATACACATATCTAATATTAAAAATGTACTGACTCATGAGTATAGCTTCTTCAGAAATTATGATGTACAGCAGCCATTGTCTTTATATGCAAACATTTAAAGGATGATTTGCTCTATGTACAGAAACTCATTAACAATATTATTATTATTAGCATTAGCAATACAGTCATTCCCATGAAGTGGCTATCTTTACTGCTGAAATTTCACAATGTGAATTAAACCTGAGCTACAGTGATGCCATGTATGCATGCAGCTTTATAACACACAAATAAGTAATAAGTAACGTTAGTAATAGGTTTGTTTGTAGCAACAGGTGCAGAAGTTTGCATGCATGCAGGCATGCGTGCAATGGGGTTTAGTATGACGCTCAGTTATGAACACTGCAGTATTTGCACTTTAGGCAAAGATTACACACTGCCTAATCTCCCAACCAACATCCTTATTTGAGAATTTTACCCAGTCCTGTAGCAATGTGTATACACGTGCGCATTTGTAGGTCCGTAAACTACACAACACTTTTAAACCACTCCATCTAATTAACACAGGAAGTAGCCATGCCACAGCTGAGGTCAGAGGTCACATGCAGTAACTGTAATAAAGAATGACTCAGTGTGTGTGCGCTTTATCACTGGAGTGAATTCAACTCAACCACACAGCTCCATGGCAATTACACCACAGAGACACGGGCTCACCAAGATTTGCATTCATTTCCCCAGCGCAGCAACAACCTCAGATAAAATTCACATGCTGTTGCTGAGTAATCAACTATCACCTTACCCAGCTGTTCTTGTATAATGCAGTATAGTGTGTACAGGCATTAGAGCATGCTACTATAAAAAGCAGCATCATTTTTCTGCATTTTTCTAGATGGTTTCTGACTGTCATGTCTACTAACAAGGACAAATAAATCCTATTTTCAAACATGCATGATAAACACGTTGCAAAAGACTCCCTGAAAAGCAATGAACAGAAACTTTAACATGCACCATTAATTGACACTCAACATCATTTTGAGCTCTGGATACATCAGGGCTAACATTTCGGGCCCCATTATACCTGCCATCCATACAACAAAGACGACATCAGATTAATCCAACATCTGCTCGCACAAGCCACCCCTTCTGCTGGTTGTGCACCTCTTTATTTTGTAACGTGGCACGTTGTGCCGCTGCTGCCAAAGATTTGATTTTAAAGATACATCAGGACATAAGCTTGGATATTTACAGATTATACAGAGGGAGAGGTTGCAACAGTTTGAAAAGATGAGACTTTGCAGAAAAAACATAAAATTAATGTGTCTGTATGATGATGATGATTTCACCAGCAGCCCACAAAGCGACGGATGCAGTGGGTATATAAAGGGGCCCTTATGTGTTTTGGAATTGTTTGGTTTGGTTTGCCCGAGCCAAATGAAGGAGGAAAAAAACAATTGACAGATGTTCTCCTGTATGAATTCTGGTGTCTCCACCTGCACCTATCAAAGAATCAGTGGTGAGCCGGCCAACCTGGAAAAACTGAACGACAGTGGACAACCAAACTCATTCTTAAGTGCAACAAAAACCTTTCTCAAAACACCTGAGCAACAAGCATAAATGTGTAGAAAAATATAAAATCGCCTGCTTACACCTGCCTGTTAGACCACTATGAACTGATAGCTTCCAGCTGAACATGAGACATCTTTTGAGATTTATGTAAACTTAGCAATGAACTGAGAGTACTTTCAATCCACCTGCGCATATTTAGTTTACCATGATTTTACAGAAGTATATTTGAGATTATAGCTGTTGTAGACATCAGTGTTGCTCTAGAAACTCATTTTAGTTGTATCTGAATTTAACCACATCCTATTATATTTACATGAAAAGCTAGCTAGTGACTAAATCCTGAGAATATGAAAGAACTGCTACCACCTCAGCACCAGTGCTCTCCATTAACTTGGGAAAAACTCTGAATTAAACTGCACAGCCAATGTGCCTACTTCAATATTTATTTATTGCATGTTATATTGTCATAATACTGAAAAATGGCAGACCTCATATTGTGCAGGCCTATTGTCTACCCTATCTTTGGCTCTGTTTCAATAACTTCCTGAAGATCTGTCTGTCCTCCCGCACCATGCTGCACCATGCTACACTCTACCTTCCACTAACCTCCCTGTTGTCAAGCTACAGGTGTAGATTTCCCTCATCTAAGAGAAAGCAAGTGAATAAGGGAGAGACCTGAACCACCTCCTAATTACACCAGTGACGCAGGACTGAGACAGACAGAAGGAGGGAGGATTACATGAAACGTCCATTTGCTAGAAGAGGATCACAGCTCCCCTGTGTGTGTGTGTGTGCATGTGCACGCACTTCTGTGTGTGAACAGCAGTCTACCCTGGTGCAGTGTCACTGCAGTGCTCACTAATTCATTCAATCTCCTTATTTGTTGGTGTGAGAGTATGTGGTAGAAGAACACGGTAAAGAGAGAGCTAGAGGGGTAATTACTGGCACTTCCTGCTGCTCTCTAATTGGCCATCTGCTTTGCCATGGGGCGGGCCTACAGCCATCTTACATCAGCTGAGAAGGATGGAAAGGACCTGACACACATACACCCCCCCCCCATTTCTGCCACACAAAGCTGACAATCTGACTGAAGGCTTGAGAATCCAGTTCAATCTGTTTTAGGCAAGTTTACATCCAAACTGTTAGGATGGGTAATACTGACAAAATGAAGTAGACCCTATCAGTAATGGCAATAAAACCTTATTTTGGAGGTGACGAGAGAGATATTTACTGGAAATGATTCCATACGTACTGCTTATTTTTCCTCTACTTCTGGTTTAAGAATGATACTGTTTTGGTAAATGTGGTGTAAAAAAACACTTTTCCTATTCCTTACATTGGGAAATTAAAAAGCATGGAAAAACAAAAAACATTTCCTATAAAAACAGAAATGCTCTCAAATGTGGCTGAGTCAATTAACACAAAAGCACACAGAGCAAAATATTAAATTATTAAATATACATATATTAATTTATTATTAAAATAAAATAAAAAATGAGGTCATCAGCAAATAAAGATCTTATGAAGCTACACACATAATATGTGCCCAATATATTGCTTTTGAGAAGTTACTTTATATTGTCAAATGTATTTGCTCCTCTGGCTTCACACACATATGAACTTGAGTGACACCCAATTTTTAATCCATAGGGTTGAATATGATGTCGGCCCACCCTGTGCAGCTATAACAGCTTCAACTCTTCTAGGAAGGCTTTATACAAGGTTTAGGAGTGTTTATGGGAATTTTTTGACCATTCTTCCAGAAGCGCATTTGTGAGATCAAACACTGATGTTGGATGAGAAGGCCTGGCTCACAGTCTCCTCTCTAATTCATCCCAAAGGCGTTCTATCGGGTTGAGGCTAGGACTCTGTGCAGGCCAGTCAAGTTCTTCCACACCAAACTCACTCATCCATGTCTTTATGGATCTTGCTTTCTGAAATTGTATGCAGCCATGTTGGAACAGGAAGGGGCCATCCCCAAACTGTTCTCACAAAGTTGGGAGCATGAAATTGTCCAAACTGCCTTGGTATGCTGAAGCATTAAGAGTTTCTTTCACTGGAACAAAGCGGCCGAGCCCAACTCCTGAAAAACAACCCCACACCATAATCCACCCACCACCACCAAGCTTTACACTTGGCATAATTCAGTCAGAAAAGTACCGTTCCCCTGGCAACCACCAAACCCAGAATCGTTCATTAGATTGACAGACAGAAGCGTGATTTGTGATTCCCGAGAACACGTCTTCACTGCTCTAGTCTAGTGGTGGTGTGCTTTACACTACTGCATCTGACATTTTGCATTGTCCTTGGTGATATAAGGCTTGGATGCAGCTGCTCAGCCATAGAAACCCATTCCATGAAGCTCTCCACATGGTTCCTGAGCTAATCTGAACACCACGTGAAGTTTGGAGGTCAGTAGACATTGACTCTGTAGAGTTGGAGACCTCTGTGCACTATGCACCTCAGCATCCGCTGACCCCTGTTTTGTGATTTTATGTGGCCTACCACATCATGGCTGATTTGCTGTCATTCCCAATCACATCCACTTGGTTATAATACCACTAACAGTTGACTGTGGAATATTTAGTAAGGAGAAAATTTCATGATTGGACTTGTTGCACAGGTGGCATCCTACCACAGTACCACAGTGTAATTCTCTGAGCTCCAGAGAGAAACCCACTCTTTCACAAATGTTTGCAGAAGCCGTCTGCATGCCTAGGTGCTTGATTTTATACACCTGTGACCATGGAAGTCATGGGAACACCTGAATTCAATGATTTGGATGTGTGAATATATACTTTTAGCAATGCATTTTAAAGCCAGTATCTAAACTAACAAGTAGAGAGACAACTGTTTTAATTGTCACTGGGATATAAAAACTACATGTACATAGACCCCAGTCAAATCTGTCAAAAAGCACTAAAAATGTTTTGGAGACTTTTCCCCCAAAATAAGATTAAAAAGCTTTTTTGCCCGCTATTATACTTCCCTAGAATACATGTGCACATTTATGACACTGGGGCTTCCATGGCATCTCTCCCTTATTCAGAGCACTGAACAAATGCCATGCCATTACTGAATATGAACATGGCTACCCAAGATAGATAAGTATGCATTGTTTATCTCCATCTTTACTCTAATAAAAAGGGTACTAGATGATAATTATTAGACACGCCTGCCACCACAAAGCAGAAAGAGTCATGAACCTCTACTGTGCTCATGGATCAATGCAACAACACAATTGGCTCATGTTTCACCAATCTGGCTGTTGACTGGTTCATTAAAAGCAAGAAAGATGTTCAAGGGAGCCTGAACTGTGATTTTGTTTCACTACACTACTAGTTAAAAACAAAAAAACAACAAAGACATTTTTAATAGACACTCACTGGCCACTTTATTACTTACATATTGCTAGTACTGGGTTGGACCCCCTTTCATTTTCAGAACCGCCTTAATATTTTATGGCATAGATTTCGGTCAATATTGACTTTTGGACATATGATCTGTTTCACCACAACCAAAAAGGTGCTCTACTGGATTGAGATCTGGTGACTACAGAGGCCACTTGAGTACATGGTTAAGAAACCAGTTTGAGATTATTTTAGCTTTGTGACATAAAGGGATGAACACGGTTAGCAACAATACTCAGTCAGACTGTGGCATTTAAACAATGCTCAGTTGGTACTAAGGGGCTCAGAATGTGACAAGAAAGTCCCCTACATCTTTACACCACCACCAGGTTGAGCCCTTGATACAAGGCAGGGTGGAGCCAAGCTTTCATGTTTTTTTTTAAATGCCAAATTCTGATCCTACCATCCAAATGAAGCAGAATTGAGACAAGGCAACACTTTTTCCAGCCTTCTATTGTCCAATTTTGGTGAGCCAGTGTAAAATGTACCATCAGTTCCTGTTCTTAGCTGACATGAATGTCACCTGGTGTGGTCTTCTGTTGCTATAGCCCATCTCCTTTAAGGTTGCTGTTGATGCTGTGCATTCAGAGATATTCATCTGCATATAGTGGTTATAACAAGTGGTTATTTGAATTTCTATACTTTCCTATCAGTTTGAAGCAGTCTGGCTATTCTCCTCTGACCTCTGGCATCAACAAAGTATTTTTGCCCAGAGAACTGCCGCTCACTGGATATTTTATCTTTTTCAGACCAGTTTTTATAAACCCTAGAGATGGTTGTGTAGGAAAATCCCAGGAGATTAGCATTTTCTGAAATACTCAGACCAGACCATCTGGAACCAACAACAATGCCACATTCAAAGTCCCTTAAATTATCTTTCTTCCTCATTCTGATGCTCAGTGTCAGCAGGCTGTCTTGACCATGTCTAAATGTATAAATGCACCAAGGTACATATCTTTAACAGGTACATATCTTTGTGTAGGCACTGGCAGTCATTTAAAACCTTTCACATTTTAAGAAATATGCTGATGATTTTTTCATTTGCTTATCATTTACTCGAATAGCAATTTTTTCTGTTCTAGCTGAACATCAAGACTTAGACCTCTGAATCACTTTCCACAAATTCTCTAGAAGGAAACAGATGAATCTGACTGATTTGCTGTTAAAAGACGGCGGCAACAACAACAACAGTAACAATCGACTTTGGCAACAGAGATGAACGATGTACGAAGTGCATCGAAATAGAAATGAAAATTGCTGAGCAATAAGTGTAATTTGTAAAACAGCGCAAGAGAAATAATTTCACTGGGACAATTATACCGCCCCAGGCCACAAACTGTAGGAAGACAAAATGCTGAGAAGAAAAAAATTATTAAAGTAGTATTAAAGCAGACAGCTCGTGTGTGTGTGTGTGTCTCTCACACACACACACATATGTGCACACACACACACACACACACACACACACACACGCAGTGTTGCAGCAGACAATGCAGTAGCCATCAGCCTTCCAGTCACTTCAATCAACAAAATAAAACAGAGCATTCATACTGTGCAGATAAACTCGTGTTACAAAAAACGCAGCACTTTGTGCACTCAAAACTGGTGATTTTTATACTTGGGATTACTTTGTTGCATTTTTCATGTTTTATCTTATTCAGTAGGTCATTTTAATTAATTACATTCACACATCTCTGCCAGCTAAACAAACCCCTGGCCAAAATGAAACCCTCCGTTTCTTTTAAAGTCAGAATCAGGTGGGTGTCAGTGCCTACTGTGCATGCTGCTGCCCACTTGCATCCATCCCAAACGGCCTGTGGACAAAACTATACCACAGCCAACTCCCTATATCCATCTATCCACCCACTTCACCCATTTCCTTCCTTCCTTCCTGTTTTTTAGTTTCCTTCCTTCCTACCTTCCTTTCCCTCCACGTCTCCCCTCCCTCCCCCTCAGATTACTGCAGTGTTTACCACAGCTTTAGGAGACTTACCCACCAGGCCACGCAAGCGGTCACACTTACATGTTTTGGGGGGAGCAAAACAAAAACACAACACCCAAATCCTACTGGGCAAGTTGCCTGCTCATGCACTGGCCACCTGGTGTAGACGCTATTTTTACGTGTAGATGCATGCTGCGTCAGAAAAGCAGCCTACTTTGATACTTCTATTTGCACCAAATTATCTTATTCATGCCTTTGTTCAGTCTATTGTATCTCCTCCTCCGTCTCATTTCAGCCTCCTCCCTTGGAGTGGAGTGTCACCAAGTTCCTTGCAAGACTATACTGTTAAAAATCTCCTCCTCTCCTGGCCAGCTTTCGTCTCCCCTGGCAAACACACACATATGCACAGGCCTACATTGTACTCCCTGCCTCTGCAAAGAGCCAACAGTTTTCTGCTGAGACCGTACTTTTCCTTGGTGGGACATTAATACTGGTAGCTGCCCTATGTGGACACTTGATGGCAGGGAAAGAACAATAACAGCATTACAACACACTCACACAAAACAGACATGCTCCATTAGTATAACTCTCGCTCTCTCGCCGTCTCCCTTTCACACAGACACACAAATGCCATCAGACACAGACAACAGGGAGGCGCCTATGGAATCCGGGAGGTCTTAGTGGTTGATGAGATACATTTAGCATAAGTGGATTAGCCTCAATACAAACCAATCCCCGTTTGTAGGAAGACAAGAGAACGGCAATGAGAGAGAGGCAGACTGAGAAAGAAAGAGGCAGTGAGGTAATGAGAGAGAGTACAGGAAAGGAGAACAAAGGGAGCCAGGTGTGTGTGAACACCAGAAAGGAGTCTGCAGTGCTAATTTGGCAGATACAAAAAAAAAAAAAAAGGGAGAAAATCTGAAGCATGGGGAGGTCCTGACATAGTGACATAAGCACTCGTCATCATTACAACATTACATGCCACGCCATGCATGTACACGTGGGTCTAAATGTCTGCAGGGAGGCGCACGAGTAAAGCAACTAATAAAATTCAGGTGTGGACGATGCAGCAGCGCCAATCAATTAATTGTATAGCGGCTGTCTGCTTGCACCACAGAGGAGCAATTGAGAGTTATTTAATACAGAGTTCTTAAAGCGCGTTAGAGAGGTTTCTGATAAGAACTCCCCACGGACACAACGACCCAATAAAAGATTTCCTCTGCAACTGGAATAATGGGACTTCTGTTTCTGCACAGTTTTCAGTAAACAGAATTTTTCCATACAATATCAGGATATTTTATAACTTCAATATCTACAGTAAGCCCTAGCAGGTGAAGGTGAACGAAAAAAAAAATCTGTGACTGAACTGATTTTCAGCAATATTGACTATACATCGATAAGATGAAGTAACTTGATTTGTCAAGTATTTAGTTCACTGGTTTACCAACAAACAGGAATTTAAAGCCATTATTTTATCTATAAACTGCTTCTGTATAGGATTTCCAGAAAGATCAGTGTGCACCAGTAAAATATGCTGTTAAAGCAAAGCAAACAGATATTGGTGTCTGTGTCAGTGTGCACGGTGTTAGCGTACCTCTTGCAGACAGCTTCTTAGTGTTGATTATTTTTGCAGCATATTCTTGTCCTGATGACTTCTTTACACACCTACGCACCACTGAAAACGCTCCCCTAAGAAGAAAGAACATAAACAACCAAAAATCAGTTCCATTTCAGATGCTGCCTCTCTGTCACACGCATACACAAAGTGTGACATTTGAAGCTGCATCTACATATGTGGCAGCGGTTTGTTTGTGAATACTAACAATCTCACCCGTTCCACACTTCTGTCTCTCTCTCACACACACACACACAGAAGCACAAGAGCTTTTTTTTTTTTTTTATTTCACAGTCATCACTATAACAGGGGCAGTCAACCTGAAAAGGTGAGACAATCAAGCAAACCAGAAGCAGCAGTCATAACAGGCTTCTCAAGCAGCTATGAAAATGAACAACCAAGTGCTCTTTCTAATCTTTGATATGCACACAACACAATGCAACCTACTCCCCCCAAAAGGAAATTCAATTTGCAACAGGCAGCACAGAGACTGGGCTGCATTTCACACAACAATCGTCAACATTTATTACATTCACACTTACAAATGTGCTCAAACATAAAAGGAAGTACACACTACAAGACGCCTGCCACTTTGAAGAGTTTCATATTGACCTAGATGAATGCTCTCACAGCAGCACTGACTGTATGATTCTGAGTGCTACACAAGATGTAATTACACTTGATTTTTGTAGCCTCTGGACAAACCTGCAGTTTCTAGCCCTCGAGAGCTTCCCTAAAAGAAAAGGGGGGCTGCTATTTTAAAATTTTTTTTACTGCTGTGGTGATATATGGAGGTCTGCTCCTTTCTGCGGCACTCTGCTCCTTTTCTCAATTATTCACCAGCAAATGAGTGGCAACAGGTGACACAAGTAGAAGTCAGTGACTTGACATTAACACGCTATGACGAAGCAAAATTCATTAACATACAGATGCAGAAAGACTAACGGAGGTAAGTGGTCAGTCTGGAGAAGGATGAGAGGCAGTGGAGGCAAGATCTGTAGGTGTGTTCATATATGCCAGTGGACTGGCTGTGCAATCAGCGCCATCGATTACTGTCAATTACAAGGGACAGAGTGGAAGTGGCAGCTGAAATTAAGGACAGTGTATCTTTATGGGCCAGTGTCGCCCTGCTGCTGATTTGAGAGATAAAAGCCTTCCCCGGCCAAGAACAGCAGATGCTGCTGCTGAAGCAGAGGAGGTAGCACTCCGGTTTTTCTGCCGTCATCAAAATACCGAGAAAATACGTCATGCCTCTTACACGGTAAACGTCAAATTTCCCTTGTAACCACCAGGCATCGCCAATTACCTCTGTTAAAGAGGCATAACAACAATTCATTTATTGGTAACATGATGGAGGGAGCAGCTGATACGCGGAGCTTATGGTATTACAGTGCAAACATAAAGCGTCACAGCCTGGACTGAATAACTTCCTCATTAAGTGATCCAGAGATACGTAGCGTTACTCAACACAGTAACACAAATCATCTGCAGCTGCTCGGAGAAGAAAAAAAAGGGGGGGATCGGCCTAGTTAGCTAACGACCACAGCCTCAGGTCGAGCCCGCACGGAGCTGCCAGCCCCGTGGGCTGGTGAAATGTCACAGGGCTACGTCTCCGGCGTCTCTCGGGGCCCCGCTGACGGGTCCAGCAGACCAGAAAACACCGGCTACCAGCCACGGAAAGGCCAGCAGCTGTGCATACACCAACATCTGTGCCTTCCGCTCATCCCGATCAGCGATTAAAAAAACGCAACGTTAGTCGGCTAACTAGACCAGTTTGTCAATATCAGCGTGGTAGCTCGCTGGCTAGTAAGTAACGTCAGTGCGCTCTTCCCGTTACTGCGGGAGCAGCTGTTAGCCGATAGCAGCGGTTATTTAGCTTGACTGCACTACGACAATAGCACACTCCTGCTAAAATGCACTGACAGATCATTAAAAGCACTCAGCATGATTAGGTCTACAAGCTATTTGGGCTAACTATCGCTGCTAGCTGGCTAACCAGAAATAATATGAGGCGAGGTTGCGGGGGTGGAGGACAAAACGACAAGACAAACACGATGCACACTGTAACGTTACTGCCGCTGCTTACTTCCCGAGCTCCTCGTATAGCTGGTACTCGTCGGTAAACCGGGTGGAAGTAGCGGTGGTTGCCATGGTTGGAGCCGTGAGAGGGGAGCCCGAGCCTTGGGGTACGACGGCGGCGGCGGCAGGCTCTCGTACAGGGTCCGAGAGGAGGGTAGCCTAGCCTCCAACACTAAAGCACCTTTCTGACAGGCAGGCAAGACTGAAGAGAGGAGAGAGGCGAGCACGGACGGAAAGGGAGGGGCTGGGTACAAGAGGAGGAGGAGGAGGAGGAGTGATGATGATGGTGGCAGTGGGTGTGTGTATGTGTAGTAAAGAGGAGGAATCCTCGCGAGAACAGGCTCGTGCAGCAACGAGAGCGGGGCCTCATGTTCAATGAAGTCACTGAAAAATGTGGAGAGATGGTGGTGAAAATTTCTCTCAGTCATTTAGACTAAATAATTCACCTTTTGCAGGGCAGTAGATCACAATGAGATGCTGTTAAAGTGCACGCAGCCACGTGATGGGGCAGATGACTGGCTGAGAAACAGCCTCGACAGCCAGCGCCTGTCTCTTCTCATTTCTTTCAAAAAAACTGCAGGCTGCAGCCCCGGCAGCAGCGTTTTTACTGCACTGGTTGGGATACACCCATCACTGGGTCACACCTCACTGCAGCAGAGTCAAACTGTGACACACACACACAAAGCACAAGTTCACACTGAAGGAATCAATATTGATTAATGCAGGTCTTGCTCTCAACACAGGAGGTCGGCCTTTCTGAACAACTGAATTGACTTTGCATTTGAGAGGAGTGCATGTGCATAAGAGAGATAGGGATGGTTAATGGGAGCTGTGTGACTGCTGTATCAGGTTTCCACTGACGAGCATGCACCTATGTTTTTCCACAGTGTGAGGGCTGTTGGCTCAGCGGCGCTAAAAGATGGTGTCACAAAGATCCAGAGTGCCTCTCTAAATGTTTAATGTGGCATGAGTGGGAGGCCATCAGAGGACAGGCGGGCGGGGCTGGAGGGAGTCATAGAGCTCGAGAGTTACAGTTAGAGGCCCTCTGTGCAAGTACTCCAGCTCTGAGGTGGGACAGCAAACAGCACACGGACACAGTCATAAGAAAAAGAGAGCAAAATGGTGATTTCACTTGAAAATCTTTATGCGTGGTTGTCAGCGTGGGAACGCAAAGCTGAAAACACAGAAAAGTTCAAATATTACGAGTGCAGCCAGCTGAATCGGTGATGGAGAGCATGAAAAGAAGGCTAGCATTTATGTGTGAGCGTGTGCGTGTTTGTGTGTTCTGTGGTAGACAAATGAGCGCTGCATTGTAGGCTACTGGCCCTATTCTGCCCTCCTTTTCCTACGTGCTAACCCCGCTGCCTCTCCTCCTCTTCCTCCACCTCCTCAGCCTCCACAAAAGTTATATAATGGTGAACTCCTCAGCCTTTGTTATCTCACACCAACCACACACTACGCCTTGCCCGCTTCATGAGAGACAGAGGAATGAGGAGAGAGAGGGAGGAGAAAGTGGGAAGAAAAGAAAGATAGTCTTTGATTTTTTTCACATTTTATTCTCAGATTACAGTCACACATATGCACACACTGTGCACTTTATATGTGTGTGTTGCCTAAAGTGACACTGTGATTCCTGACCACCAGCTGACTGTGAATTCTCTCTTGGTTTTGCGATGAAAATGGAACATGAAGGTGGCAGCTATTTATGCCGACATCTCTTAGTACTCCCATGCCGCCATGCAGGGAAAAGCAAAACACTCAGTGTCTATGAAATTGCACTCAGTCTCAAAGAAAATGCTGAATTATCATCATATAATCACATGTTTCACTACATACATTAACTACACCTCAAAGACTTCCCTTAGGGATTGTATAGCTGCAGAAATGTATTTAGTAGATTCCTTTTAATGGCACCAGTTGAGGTTCTGTGGTTGTCAGAGCCAAAATATCACATTTCTGTTTGCAGCAGACTCTCATTGCTAACTAAAGCCGTGTTTGTATCCAGAAAAGACTAACTGCGTAATCAAAGCTTCAGTAGCTGCGATACATTTAGGCATGAATTTTCCTCTGTTGTGACTAATGAGGGTGAATATGCCATCTGTTACATCATCACAACTGAGAGGGTGGATGTGGCCAGGAGCTGAGTCATGACACTCCCATTCTCCACCGCTTTTGGAGAAATAATCTGACTGGGGGAAGTGAATGAGTAACACTCTTTCTTCCTTCAGCAGATACTGTCGTGATGCCTGCAAGCAATAAGCTACCGACCCCCGACTGCTCAGCAAGTCTGTCGTTGATGGTCGCGGCTGGGCTGTGCAGCGCCTGGGTGTCAGTGTGAGTAGCTGCATGGGCGAAAAGCAGGGTGTTGCTGATGAAATGCCAGGATAAATAAATAATGGTAAGTTTGTGAATATCACAGCAAAAATCAGGGCTGACATGCACTCACAGCTGCTGCTCTTGATGATTATAGAGTTTAGTCATTCTATGTTTCCTCCATTTCAAGGGGCACTGCCAGAAAGTCAACCTCATTAAGCTCTGCTTACTCAGCCTGAGATTACTCCATGTGGACTATATCACTAACTACTGAGAAAATAGATCCATGAGCTACAGTTGTGGTCAGAAGTTTACATCCACTCATCATGGGCATGAATGTCATGGCAATTTGAGGCTTTTAATGATTTCTTTGAACACTTAAATCTTTTAATAAGTCATGCTGAAGGTTCTATAATGTCTTCTAACTTGACATGGCCAAGTCAAGTAGATTGGTTGATTCTGTAAATCTAGATTTACGGAATTTGGGAAGGTCTCTTGGATTAATTTCCAAACAACTGCAGATTCCAAGATCATCACCCAAACTGTCAGCCTCAGATGACAGGAAATGGGTTAGGATGTTCAGGAAGAACCCAGGAACCACCAAGGCTCAAGGCCTCCCATGGACGGGAAGCTGCTGGAACACCAGCATCACTGTCCACAGTGATGCGAGTTTTACATCACCACAGACTGAGCGGGTGCAGACTAAGTAAGAAGCACCTCCTCCAAAATTGACACCTTCAATCTTGACTGAAATTTGCAGCTGCCCACATGGACAAGCCAAATGCCTTCTGGAGAAAAGTTTTATGGGCAGATGAGACAAAGATGTGTAGCCTATAAGAGATAAATAGCAACTGTGACATCTCCCACTATTTGGCCACAATGACAAGAGGTATGTTTGGAGGAGTAAAAGTGAGGCTTTCAGATCTAAGAACACTGTACCAACTGTCATCCTGTTGCCTGTGGTACTGGGACATTGCACAAAGTGAATGGAATAATGGAGGAGGAGGACTACCTCCAAATTCTTCTACTTCACCTCAAATCAGCATGATGGTTAGATGGTTGAAACTAGGTTACAAGTGTTCCAACAGGACAATGATCCCAAACACACATCAAAGCTGGTTTAGGAATGGATAAAGCAGGTTAACATTAAGCTTCTGGAATGACCTTCTCGAAGCTTCAGTTTTGTGGAGCCGGAAGTGACTCCACTAAGTAATGCCATTAAAAAAGCTCCAAAATCCACAAATATCTCAAACCCAGTGGAGAGGTCCAGTTCATTGATTATAATTAGGTGATGTGAAGCCTTTCAAGTGTAACTCAAGGATGACTTATACAAAGATTAACCCACTGTGCAGTTGTTACGAAAGGGAAAATTAATCATACATGCCTAAAACATTTTTTGAACCCATCTGTTGACGGGCTAGATTCTTTTTCTTTTTTTTTTTCAAAAGCTGTTTAGCCGGGCATTTTAACATGGGAATCTATGGGGATTAACTCCTATTTAGAGTCCTCAAGTGACCATTAGTGGAACTCCTGTTTTTGGTACTTGTGTTTTCACTTTGTAGTCCCTGAGTTTGCTGCTTGGCAAAGCCCCCTAACAGACCATTAGGCTGTTTTCCACTGCAGGAACTATCATCTGGTTTTCAGGTTGATGTTTGTTGCCATCATGGTATGTTCTCCTGTAGAATGTGTGTGTGTGTGTGTGTGTGTGTGTGTGTGTGTTCAGACCATAATAGACCAACACTGCTGAGATAACCTTGCTTTTTATGTTTTTAAAAACTTAGAGCAATGTAGAGAAAACGCTGCGGCTACAGTGCTGTCAAAAGACATTTGTTCCACTCCTGTTGTCTATCTTATTGCATATTTGTCACAATTACATGTTTCAAATCATCAAATACATCAATATTAGTCAAAGATAACACAAGTAAATACAAAATTCAGTTTTTAAATGATGATTTAATTTATTAAGGGAAAAAAAACATACAAACCTACCTGGGTCTATGTGAAAAAGACCCCCCCCCTTTGTTAAAACATGAATTAACTGTGATCAATCACAATTTTTTTGAAAGCTGAGTTTTGTTTCACTATCCACACCCAGGCCTGATTACTGTCAGACCTGCTGAATCATGAAATCACTTAAACAGAACCTGCCTGACAAAGTGAAGTGGGCTTAAAGATCAGCTAAGTGACATAAACAGCTGAGAAACAGCATCATCGGACTGGAAAGGGTTACAAAGAGACTGGGAAAAAATAGCATCCACGGAAGAGTTCCAAGGAAAAAAACCACTGCTGACCAAAAAGAACACAAAGGCTCGTCTCACATTTGCCAGAAAACATTTTGATGATCTCCAAGACTTTGGGGAAAATATTTTGTGGACTGATGAGACATAAGATGAACTTTTTGAAAGAATGGAGCCCCGTTACATCTTACAAAACTACAAAAATAACACAGCATTCATGAAAAGCACTTCACACCAACAGTCAAACATGGTGGCAGTAGTGTGACGGTCTGGGGCTGCTTTGCTGCTTCAGAACCTGAAAGACTGGGCTTAATTGATGGAACCATGAATTCTGCCCTCCATCAGAAAACAAAAACATGCAAAACAAACAAAAACACCCATCACAACTGTAACCACAACAGATACCTGTCACTATTGTGAAGCAGAATTCACCAAGCATTGGATTGTTCACCCACTAATAGGGAACGTGAGTTGGGTTTAGACTGTCGTGAGACAGGTTAGTTTTACCCTAATGATGATGTATTGTTGCAATAGTAATCCTGCTCAGTACGAGAGGAACCACAGGTTCAGACATTTGGTGTATGTGCTTGGCTGAGGAGCCAATGGTGCAAAGCTACCATCTGCGGGATTACGACCGAATGCCTCTAAGTCAGAATCCTGCCTAGATGCAGTGATACCGTAGCGCTGTGGATCTTCAGTTGGTCTCGGATAGCCGGACCCCTTGCGTAAAGAAGAAGGAGAGCCGCTGGGCTGGGGGATGGCCAAACGACGGTCACCCCTCTCTATTGTGGGGGTGGCTGTGGCTCAGGAGGTAGAGCAGGTCACCTACTGAATTGGGGCAAGACACTGAACCCCAAGTTGCTCTCTGACACGTGTGAATGTGTGTGAATGGTAGACGTAAGCACTAGGCTTAGTTTCATATGGAAGTGCTTGTATGAATGGCTGAATGTAAATGTGTTGTATAAGCACTTTGAGTGTTCAGTTAGAGTAGAAAAGCACTATATAAGAACTAGTCCATTCACTACCACAATAACCCCCTGCTTCAGAGCACAAAGGACACCTTGTGCGGCCTCAGAATCGCAATGCTGTTCAGCTTTTCCAGAATAACTGAAAAATGGATTTTTAAATGATCGTTTAGTCTTTAAACATTATAAATCTCATCACAATGTTCCACTTGAATGAGGAGTGATGGCTGCTGAAAATACACCAGTGTAGATATTGGCTCAAAATCCCTACATGATGAATTATTAAATTAATAATTAGTAATTGTGATTTCAAGCATTTCTGATCAATTACATGTCCTATTAGATAAATCAAAAGAGTTGAAAAAAAGCAGTGTGGTCATTTTGCTTAGGATGGTTCCTAATTGAGTGAACTGACCTGGAAGAATCTGCCTGGCAGCACCAATAACAGTTATTTGAATGATCTAAATACTGTGGAAATGAGCGTAAGTGCTTTCTTTATTCCCCCCGTCAGCAGAGGATACACTGGACCTTCCTTTTTGAAAGGAGAGGAGATAATTCCATCTCAGCAAGACCAACGAAGTACAATTATATTACGCATTGCTCATATATGAT
>JAMQGT020007609.1:0-17767 GCA_024447675.2 Pterophyllum scalare | reverse complement strand
CAGCTTAAACATTTTGAAGCACAGATGCGGTAATTAATTGTACTGCTGTTTGTTGAAACAGTGTTGTCTTTTGAATGAATGTTGTGTGCAGGAAGCATCATAGTGCGCACTTAACTGGTTAAACGTGGGATGAAGCATGCGCATGTCAGTGAAGAATGAAAGCTGGTAGAATTGTAGATTTCTATTCATGCTTTCTTTTTTTGGACTTGTCATTGGTGTCAGGACACTAGAAATTTAATTTTTAAATTTTGATCTTGTAATCAAGATAAAAGAGAATATGCGTCATGAAATAATTATCATGCAGAACTATAGACATATTTGAATAACTGCCAATTAAATTTAGTAGCGTCCCTGGCAAAGTGAGTATCTGACTATAATTACAGTTTGATGTAATGCCTTAGTTTTTATATCCTGTTAAACATGCCAAAATGTGTGTGTATACTCGCGCAGATACAAAACAGTGATAATGCACCTCCTCCCACTATCTTTCTTAAAATCCAGCTTGCGTCTAATGATCTCAGTAAACTTCTAACAAAATGGGCATTATAATAGCAAGCCAGGCTTTTAGAGGCTATTATTTAAGCAGTTCAGCACTGCAGCCCTTCCCTGCAGTGGTGTGATGTATAAAAGTGGTAAAAGCTCATGAAACAGGTAATTGATGTTTAACTTGTTTGGTGAAAGTCTGTATCTGCTTTTATTGCTTTTTGTCTCATCTCAGAAAATTGAATCTCATAGAAGAAGCCCACTTACATCCAGCATTTATTTCCAGCAGCCTGAGGGTACTTCATGTGTGCTTTGTTAACAACTTATGTAGCATTTGTATCAATAAACCCAAAAGGAAGTGCCTATATTAACATTGGCAGTTTTTCTTTTGTTATTGATAATTAAAACAGATCATCGTTAATCTGAGATATTATATAACTGGAATGGTTTCCTATATTTGAGCCACCTAATTACGCTGTGATCAATGATTCCCTGCCATTGATTGTTTAGGCTATTGAAGCAGTTCATTGTTGGCATGTATTAGATTGAATGCATGGGTTTTTTTATATTCAAATTTACCATCTGAATAAGAACTGTGGCTGGTCTGGGCAGAGGAGGCATGTCTGAACAGATTTCAACAGGCTCTGGATCTCTTTTCTGTGTCGTCACACATTAAAAAAAAAAAGAGCTGTTATATAATATTTTCTTATTGTGATATTATGCCTGAACTGCAGCTACGATTCCAAAAAATGCAGCAAATCAGTGATTTGGACATATTTATGTGTTGTGTTACCTCTCTGACTGTATCTGTCCCCCACGGCGTGCTGTCAGCCAGGTTCAGCGTCACCTTTGCAGATCAGTAGCACAGGAATATCGTCCTCCCTCGCATTTGGAAGAGTTTGCATATTGGCTGGAAGAGAGCTGTACCCCCCCCCCCATCAGTGCCGTTTTCTGCACCGTCCCAAATATGTCACTCACTGCAGCTTTTTACTGCAGCCGCCAGCTACAACCGAGTCCTGTCTGCAGCTGGGCTTCTTCCCGGGCCTGATGAGCACACAGTGATGTAAACTGCTCGACCGCTGCTGCCAAAAACTGGCCTGAAAGTCTTGATCACCCCTGTGCTACTACTGTCTGAACAAATTAACTCATTTGAATGAACCGTGGATCCTGCTTGTAACACTGTACATTGTAAGTTGAAGATTGAGAATGATGTGCAGGGTTTTTATTACTGATGGATGCAAAAGTGATGGTTCTATTATCCCTGAGTCTGGAAACAGTGAGGAGACGGTAAAGGAAAGACTTGCAGGTGAATCTTATGTGCAAAATCTCAAGTGCCATGAGCTGGATGTCTTTTTTTTTCCTTCTTCTTCTTCTCAGTGAGCAACTGAGAGAAAAATGTACGAGGACTGATATACATGCTTGGAGGCACACAAATGTTAGACCTGCTACTTCCTTCTATAAACAATGCATGCTCTTGTTCCTTTGTGGCTCATGGCTGCTAGTTGCTGTTGTACGTGTTTGTTTTTTTTGTGTGTTGCTTCTAATGTTGTTTCTAAAAATAACATTAAAAGCATCCAAAATCTCATTAAAAATGTATTTAAGCTTCACTGGCGGGGATAAGTCGAGCTAGCAGTGAGATCATTAAACGCACACGAAAACATTTGCTATTCAGTGTTGGTGAGAGGGAAAAACAAGTTGGCAGCTCAGTTATATACACTTACATTTCACTTTCACTTTCTTACAGTTAATAAGCACAAACCATGGATCGAGACGACGTACCACGGGATCGTAACAGAAAATGATGACAAAGTTCTTCTGGACCCCCCTCTGATCGCACTGGACAAGGATGCTCCTCTGCGCTATGCAGGTGAGAGAGAACGTTAAGTGCTGCTGCTGCTCCCATTCCTTAACAGGAATCATTCTCCATCTGCTAATTAGCTTGGACCTTTTGAGCTTTGTGACATTATAAAATGCTATGGATTAGGGAAAAACTGCAGGAATTATTTAGATGTCATAGACTCTTCAAAGGCATTGATCCGTACATTTGCTATAAGATTTTTGCTCTAAATAAATGAAATGGAAAGAAACTCAACACCTATGGTTTGGGGGAAAAAAAAATCACGACTATCTATATGATGGTTAATGAATGGAGGTCTCACTCCCTGCAGGGTGCCTCTATGAATTGCTCCTAATATTTTCTGTGATACAGGTTATAATCTTAGACTAACTATGCACTCAGATACAAAGCACATCACTGACTCAGTAGTGAAGAAAGAAGACAGTAACTGTCAAAGCTAAATTCTCTGTTCACTCTTGAATAACTTCTGGTAGCACACTTAAAGACTTGCCTGTCATACTGACATACAGCTGGCTAGCATATCCTCCAGACTGAGCCTTTTGATATTCAGATCAAAAAACTTTTTCGTGTTTTTTTTTTTTTCTTTTCCCCTCTCCCAGAGTAGAGGCACAATTAGTGTGCTTTATGTACCAAGGCAGCATTAGCTCTGGGGTTTTTAATCACATCAGGATTGACTTTGGCCATGATTCAAAGCACCAGAGCACTGGAAATGGTTTCCCACCATTTCACATCACATGAGTTGTGTGATTCTCTGGTCTGCAGCTCTCTTCACACTTGGTGCTCTCACCAGACTTTATATGACTGTTTTAATCACAGATTACTTCTGTGAGGCTTTATCGTCCACGTGCACACCGCAGGAGATGCCAAATGTGATCCTGTTAACAAAGTTATGTGAAATTTCTCCAGAGCTGATTGGCTTGGCAGCTTTTAAGGTGGAGACCCAGGATTAGAATAGTATGCCCATTCTCTGCATGATGTGTGTCTCCCTTCACAAAAAAATTGTTTTGAATGCAGAGCTTGGGGGTCCTGCTTCTTTCAGCTGGGGCCCTCTTTTTGATGAGCAGGGCTTTGCGAATGGACTGTGTGTCCCTGTGAACTTGCTCTTTTGGGACCGAGTAAGCAGTCTGGCTTCACGTGGCAGCAGGGGTGACCTAGTCTGTCATGCCAGCTTCCTTTCAGTCGGTCCTTCTGTGCCAATAAGCAGGGTTCACTTTAAGCTGACCTGCAGGCCATTCAGAAGCCCAATCCCAGGTTCTTAAGTCAGATCAGTCAGAAGAGCTTAATGTTCACCATGAACGAGAAGTTGCTTTTATAAGTTAGTGCCTGTAAGTCTGATTTTCTGCAGGACTGCCAGGGTAATTGGAGCCCAAATGTTTGAAACCAAAGCCTTTGAAAATAAGCTCTGTAATCATGGATGACTATGCTGTAACACAAGTGAGAAACACAAAGCAGGAATGGCCCACCCACCAGATCTGGTCATTTCATCCCCTGACAATAGACAAGGTGTCAGGAGGAAATATTTTGTTTCTGCAAACGGATTAGGATATTAACCTTTCGTGAGCATGTACATATTGAGAACATTATTCACTGTATTTATGCAGTACCAGGCAGGGATAAATATTTAACTATCCTTGTGATTGCTGACCTGATCCAAACTGAGAGGCCTGTGAGATGAATGGAAAGCTAAGGAAATCCTAAAATCCTGATGTGAACTGGTCATTAGAGGAGTGGTAAACTCAGCAGCCACAACGCCTACTTTAGCAGCAGCTCCATCCATCAGATATACCAGCTTACCCTGCCTAATGTGAAATCCATTTCTAATTGTCCATGGTTAAAAACAAAGGCCCCAACCCACTGCAGCCTGTGAGAGAGATTCAGAATGTCAGCTAAGCAATAAAGGACCTCATCATTTTTTATTTCCAAAACTACTCTATCTGAATATATTTAAAGGTTATAATATAAAATATATTAAAAATTAATGCAAATGCTATTTTGAGAAGTAAGATGAGAATGCCACAGGACAGACTGTCCACAGTTGCTATGCAAAAGTGAGATTTTTATTGGTTGTAATTCGATGTTGTGTCAGTACTTCTTTTTTCCCCACTCTGAATATATGTAGTTTTTTTCTGATGGAGGTTTTGTAAGCCTGTAGCTAGAGTGTGGTATCTTCCTGTCCTCTGTGTGTTGTTTCTGAGCTTCTAACTCTTCTCTCAACTGATCTGGGTTTATCTTGTCTCCCTTCCTTGTAGAGAGTTTTGAGGTGACCCTCACTGAAGAAGGTGATCTTGGGCTCTTTCTTCTGCCTTGTGCTTACTTGTCACTATTAACCCACTAACGCTAAAACAGCATCCACACTTTTACACAGAAACTCCTGCCATGCTCTGTAAACTCCCCATTTGGTTTTCTTGACCTTGCGTTTTTCTCACCCTGAATTTTTTGCCGTTCCAACAGCTGGATGAAAAGTGTGATGTGGGGCTGACTGTTCTTAGAAATATCTGTGCATGAGACATCCATTGCAGTTTGCAGACCCTAACAGTTTTTCAGCTGTCAGCAGGAAATAGAAGCTGCTTAAAAGCAGGAGTCCTCAGTCACTTGGCCATTTTGTCCAATTCGGTCATTTTAATTACAAAAGGCGAAAGGCTAAAGCAATTTTCTGCACCAGTCAAATTTAAAAGTCCATGTAGGATTATTTTATAACCTCTTAACACATGGCAATTGGAGCAGAAATTGAAACTCTAATTGGTATTTTAAGAAGCTGAACCTACTTAAAGTGTAACCACCGTAATGGCACTGAGCATGCTCTTCGTGCCCCTTAATGACCTGTTAATATCTGTGCAATTCCAGTGACTCCTGTGAACCGTTCTGACATTTAAGCCTTTAAATGAGATTGCTGAGATTGTTAACCAATGCAAACTCTCTGCTGCAAAGTTTCTGTTATTGCATCTTTGCCTCAGTGGATCTCTTGATTTAATTCTCCACCACTAATCTCTACCATTAGCATGGCTGCAGTTGTCATTTGATGTGGATGTCAAGCAAGTTGATATTTCTAACCCCAGGTCTCATCCAGTACTTTTTGTTTGAGAACTGTTATTGTACTGGTTTAGTTCTCTATGATTTCATGGTTTTATTTTCAGTTCATTTTGCAGTAGTTTTGGGTAAGAGGCAAAATTACACAGGAAGACTTTTTTTCTTAAATTGTCCCAAAATCTTATGTGTTGTCTGGGCTTTTTTTTCTCTTTTTTTTCCTTTTTTCACAGACCTTTTTGGGGTTTTGATGACTGAATTGGTGCTGTATCACCTTATCTCAATGCTCTCTATTTTTTAGGAAGTTCAATTTTGTTTTTATTCCTATTATTTGTGCTATATATTGTTTCACTCATGAGAGAGGTTGTAATTTTTATTCTCTATAAAGAAAATGATCTCTTCATACACTGTGCTCTATGTGCTTACTTTTTAAGCTAGGTTTCATGACTTACATTTTTAATATCTTAAGTACTCCTGTGAAATGCCTATCCACATTTTTTTTTTTTCAGTTTCTGCCTGCATGACTGGATGCAATGTTTTCAAGTGGCTTGGAATATACACTCTGTACTGATACTTAATGTCACCCACCCTCTCCAACGCCCCCCCAACTACTCACCCATATGGGCTTCCTCCACAGACACCACGCATCTCAATCTACAACTCCCTGGCTCCCAAAACCTGTGGCTGATCTTATTTTATTTTATTTTTTGGGTGTGAATTTATTTGTTTTGTGGTTAAAATAATTGCTTAATCGCTTAATTTGAAATATAAATTTCATCGCGGTCATCAGTTATTCTGAGCAAGCTCTCTTTTGGCTCTTAACGTGTTCAGGTGAGATTTGCGGCTTCAGGATCCATGGGCAGAATGTCCCCTTTGAAGCAGTGGTCCTGGACAAGTCCACTGGAGAAGGGGTTATCAGGGCAAAGGACAAGCTGGACTGTGAGCTGCAGAAGGAGCACACCTTCACCATCCAAGCCTATGACTGTGGAGAGGGTCCTGATGGTGCCAACATGAAAAAGTCCCACAAGTGAGTCAACTCCTACCAGCCCTGTCATCTCTGTACCCAATCTGCTGTTTAGTTTGACAGCTGTACTCTAAAAAAAGTCTTGCACTAATGAGCACATTTTCTTTGAGATAATTTTTTTTAATGAAAAGAGATATATTGATCATTAAGGGTAAAATTTTCCCTAGTGGTCCTCGTTGCAGCACCTCTTTTTTTTTTTTTTTTTACTGAAACAAGCTGCGGTTCCTTTCTCTTTCTTCTGATTGGCTGCCCCTCATAAACAGAAGGTCTGAAGAAGAAATTACTCGGGCCCTTCTTTCTCAGCCAGTGCTGTGTGCCTATTATGACCATTTGAGGTATTTTTACTCTTATTGACATCCTACTGAGCTAAAACTAAAAAAAAAAAAAAAACTGTCAGAAAGTGAGCCTTTAGAGCCATCTGAAGCACTCAGCTTTTGGCTCACAGGGATCACTTGTACATACCCTGACGTCACTATGTGAAACTTTGGTTATATTCAGTATATGAACATTGACTATTGTATGAAGAAAAGAACATTTTAGGTCTCCTCTGAATAAAAGGGAGCAATTCTGGTTGCTCATCAAATGCATCATCAGATCTGATGCATTTGTCCCAACAGTTTATGAATGCAAAGCAGAGCAACTGCATGAGCCTGTAAATGTAGATGCGTGGATTTAGCATAAAATCAAAAGCGATGTTCTGTTAAGTCTTTATGCTCATTGTGGGAACTGTTGAGGGAATCCTTTCCCGAATGAGCCGTGTAATTATCCATGAACATTTGATGACATGAATGCACATCTGGATTGTGAGGATTTGCCCCTCATGAATCAGAGAGTGAGGAGGAGTGAAAGATGCTTCTTAATTGAAATCCCCCCCCAAAAAAGGTAAATGGAATAAGGGCTGTGATTAGACAGTTATTTGATTAGTCTGTCAACAGAAAACTGAGCTGCGCCTATTTCAGGAAAACAAAAATCAGTAGGCTAAATGATATTGTTGAATCAGGTCCACTATCAACAGAAGATTGTTTCCATCTGCAGTAATCTATCCCTTAAAAAAGGACAATCATGGTAATCATCCTTTTCATATCTTATTTCATACCTGTTTCTTAAATCTGAAAAAAATATTTTTGCTGTTCTTTGTTTTTTTGTTTTTTTTAATTGACTATCCGACTTAAATATGTCCCTATCAGGGCCACTGTCCACATCCAAGTGAATGACATCAATGAGTATTCACCAGTGTTCAAGGAGAAGTCCTACAAAGCCACCGTTATCGAGGGAAAGAAATACGACAGCATCCTGAAGGTGGAGGCGGTTGATGCCGACTGCTCGTTCCAGTTTAGCCAGATCTGCAACTACGAGATTGTGACCCCTGATGTGCCCTTCACCATAGACAAGGATGGTAAGGATGTTCACGTAGCACCCTTGTCTCTGTGCCTGTTTGAAAACACTGCAGCGCATGCCTAAGAGCCGTGAGTGCATTGGCACGCATCACAATGCCCCTTGATTTGTTTAAACAATGACACCGCAGGGCTGTCATTCAAAATTCAACACAAACCTGTTGGCTTGCAAGACAATGACGGCCTTCTGTGAATGTCACCAAGTTGGTCAGGGATTAGTATTTTAAAGATCCAATGTTCAACGTCCAACAGGTATAATGTGTAGTTATGATTTGGAAAAAATCTGAGGATATTTGACAGGCAGTAATGTGAAGAGATCAGTCAGTGACAGCTAATGTTTAAGTTAAAGAACCCGAGATGGGAGCTGGTCTCGATCCAGCACATTCCATCTCTTTCACTTTGATTGTGATACACACACACACACACACACACACACACACACACGAGAGGCTTTGAAAATTAACTTTCAGTACAGCATCTCAAGGAAAAGATCAAGTCAAAATATTATGAGGTGGCCCTAAGAGTTGTCCGTCAGTATATTGTACTTTTATTTTACCGATACCTCTGCCAGTTTTAGCACAGCTGCAGCGTTGAAGTTAAGCAAAGAGTGGTCCTGGTATTTAAACTATTTTTTTCCCTCTGCTTTGCTCAGGCTTTATCAAGAACACAGAAAAACTGAGCTATGGCAAAGAGCGCATGTACAAACTGACTGTGACCGCCTACGACTGTGGGAAGAACCGAGCCTCTGAGGACGTGCTGGTCAAGATCAGCGTCAAGCCCACCTGCAAACCCAGCTGGCAAGGTATCAAAGCTCTCTTCTTTTGTTGTAGCTTGCCAGCCATCACTGTTAAGGTGTGCCTTTTGTGTTGAATATAAATGATCCATTGATGCAGTCCAAACAGGCTCCATTGTCAGAAGGATAATTGAACTCCTTTAAGCTAAAAAGCCTTTATCACACTCGAAAGAAGTGGAATATTTCTTAATGAGTGATTAGTATTAAAGAGACCTGTATGTTATTCCCACCTTAAAGAACCCTTTTCATCCTTTTTACTCTCTCTCCTTCTTTTTCAGGCTTCAGTAAGAGGATTGAATATGAGCCTGGCACTGGTAGTTTGGCCCTTTTCCCCAGCATGCATTTGGAGACTTGTGATGAGCCAATCACCTCCATCCGGGCCAGTATTGAACTGGAAACCAACCATATTGGAAAGGGCTGTGACCGTGACACCTACTCGGAGAAGTCGCTGCATAAGTTGTGTGGTAAGTAACTTGAAATAGTTATTGTCAGTAGTTATAATTAGAGTTAATTTGTTTGTTTTGCTTTTTGATAAATCCAAGAACCAAATACAACTAACTCTGCCATCTTTGTCCTTTAGGAGCTAGCTCTGGCACTGTGGAGCTCCTTCCTGCTCCCAGCAGCTCTACCAACTGGACCGTAGGGCTGCCCACTGATAACGGGCATGACAGCGATCAGGTGTTTGAGTTCAACGGCACCCAGGCCATCAAGGTTCCTAATGGTATGGTGAGCACCAGCCTGAAGGACCCCTTCACCATTTCTGTGTGGATGAGACATGGCCCTGGGGCCCATGAGAAAGAGACCATCCTCTGCAACTCTGACAAGACAGGTAGGAGTCCTCGAAGAGTCACATTTTATTCTGAATGAAATAAACACACTCAAACTGATATCCAGCTGTTTAAAAAAAAACAAAAAAGAGGTAATGGCCTCACCGTCTAGATGAAAACTTTCTATCGCTCCACATTAATTGAAGATTTAGCTTTACTATAATACAAAAACTCTCTGTATGAGAGCAACAAGACTTGGCACAGAGGTACATCTTAGGCCCCTGAAGGTTCTTATCTAAATCTGATATTATGATGCCATCACATTGCCAGGCAACCACCTAGTAACAGGCTAAAGCAACCTGTTTTTAGCCTTTATGCACCTACAGCACCTTATGAAAGCATCTTATTCTTTTTTCAATATAATCTTGTTTATATTTACAAGAGTTCAATTATACATGCCTAGAAACCACCTAACAAAAATGACCTGTTTTTACTGTATAAATGATTCCACCCCATTTTCTTAATGTGATTAAGTGTATCAGTTTGCTAACAGCATCATCGGGCCAAACAGTACTGTAGCATAGGTGAGCAGTAGTAGTAATAGTAGTAATAATAATAATCAATATAAAAGATTTGAAGAGTTAAGAATGAATTTTTTTTTGTTAATTTTTAGGTCATAGTGTCTTGTTTCATACATGTATATCGACTCATTTATCTCGAAACTGCCGTTAAAATATCTGGTGGCTAGGTCAAACCTACAGTCTGACTGGCATACTCATCATTGGTGCACAGATGGTGTCTGAAAAGATATCTTCTGATTTAAAAACGACAACAACAACAAAAAACCTATTATTGGAACTTCAGTCTACAATCAGCGTTTGTGCCCAGCTGGTGGTGTAACACATGGAACCTTGCTGCCTTTGACATTTTCTTTCTCACATCCTGCCGAGTGCTCGCTGACGTTTCCATTTTTGTCAGTATTTTGTCATTTTTCCTTGTGGTCGCAAGCTCCTGGATCTTATAGACTGTAAAGTCTCTGCAGGGAGGCAGCTCATCAGCTTCTGTCCAACTGCTTATATAAGGAGGATTATATCAGAAGGACTGTGGCCTGGAGAGGAAGCTCCCATACCTATGAGATCATGGGTCACTCATGACTTACGCTCAGCAGAGTCTGGAACAGAAGAATGAATCTCACATTGTATTTAGTTTTGCAGAACCCTGTGACACTAAACTTGGAGCAGTGTATAAAATGTACATCAAAACAGTTGAAAATGTATTAATAAATCATTTAAACCTCATATTTTACAAATGTCATTTGCTTTGTGTCAGTTTGGTGGTGTACCAAAAATGGTTAATTGGCAATATTGGTTAAGTGTTTCTCATCCTGATCTCTCGTGTCATATTCTTCTCTACAGAGATGAACAGACACCACTACTCGCTCTACGTCCACAACTGCAGGCTGATCTTTCTCCTACGCCAGGACCCATCTGAGGCAGAGAACTACAAACCCGCAGAGTTTCACTGGAAGCTCGACCAGGTCCGCTGCTTCCAAAACTAAACTTTGTGCCAGTGTACAGGACATTAAATTAGAAAATAATATCAAATTACAGGGTACTGTAGAACTTGCAGAATGTAGATTTCAGCCTTTCATTCTTTTTGCTGTCATCTTTATAGGTGTGTGACAAAGAGTGGCACCACTACGTGCTAAATGTGGAATTCCCCACTGTTTCTTTATTTGTGGATGGGACCACCTTTGAGCCCTTCCTGGTTACGGAGGACTACCCGATGCATGCCTCCAAGATCGAAACTCAGCTCACAATTGGTGCCTGCTGGCAAGGTAAACTGTGTAACTGATTATTTGAGAGCACTCTTATATGACAAAATGTAACACTTCCTTTGAGTCTGAAGCATACAAGTCCTTCTGATGTATGTTTGATACTCTGCTTTTATAACATTTTAACATCTTTTACTGGAAAGCTGTTAAAACTATACTCATGCTATGTGATATTTTCTTTTCTTGTTTAAACGTGAGCTTGTGTAAAATACATGAATATTATTTTATATTAAGCCAACGACCTATTAACTCTTTGTTAGATTATTGCACTGTGCATCTGAATCTCTCCTCCAGATCCTCAACCTTCCTCCCTGTCTCTTCCTGCTCTCTTGTTTCTGTCCTTTACAGAAAACTCAGGACATGAAAATGACACTGAGACAGTCTCTGAGCACAGTTCAGGTTGCCCAAGTCTTTCCCTTTACTCCTCAGATATGTCCATGTGTCCACAATGTCCCACCATGCTAATTGCATCCTCATACCATTAAGACTAGAATGATTCTTATACATTCTAGATGCAAAAAGAATTTGTTTTTGTTGATGTCTCCTTGCTGCATGAGGCAGTATTGAGAAGTTTAGTGTTATTCAGTGGCACCTAACTCCCATTTATTTACTCTTTTTGCTGCAGTTTTTTTTCTTTTTCTTTTTTTGTCTTTTTTCTTTAAACCACCATTTGATACACCAGCAGAACACAAATAGACACATAACAAGCGCAAGAGTCTGACCCGGCTGCAGCATTTTAGCCATGCAGGCTTTTTTTTTTTTTTTTTTTTTTAGTGCATGACCTTGAGGTTGGAAGCAGCTACTCCTCCATATCAGATAACAAACCTGCAGCAGCGCACGCACACATCACTGGATGAATACGCGACCTTGAGATGTAGACTTTGTCGCTGACTCTGCAGTGGTGCAGCCCAATACTGATTATAATGTAGCTGGAAGACAGGAGTTGCGCACCTCTCTCCAAATGCTAAGGCTCCAAATTCCAGATCATGCATTCTGAGCACTTTGCAGTCCTCAAGATGGTTCTGTTATTTTGTGAAAATGAGGTGACTAAAAAGGATTAATTCATCATTATCTTGCATAATCCCTTCTTTGAGGTTTTTCTTCTTCTTTTTTTCCTGTTGATGCCGTTTCTTTTCCCACAGTAACTAAGCCGTTCACCCCTTTATTGCAAACGTTGCATGTGCCGCAGGCGTGTATAAGCTCATCCATCATTTGCCTGTCTTGCTCTCTGGGCCTCGGGCCTCTGAAGGGCACACATACTAACTTGCATGAACGCCATTCACGCCAGCTTTGTACATTCAGACGGCATGCTTGAATCTCCAGCTCAGAAAAGGTGAAGCTTGTGAAATGTACCCCTAAATAACTTTTATGTGTTTGTGTTATTGTCTTCCTCTCCTCGTATTTATATTGGAAACCAGGTGGAAATGCTCGAATGGCTCAGTTTTTCCGGGGTAACCTAGCAGGGCTGATTATCCGCTCTGGCAAGCTGGAGAACAAGAAGGTGATCGACTGTTTGTACACCTGCAAAGAAGGACTGGATGTGCAGCTGCCTGAGGAAGTAGCTTCAGCTGTCAAGGTGAGGAGGGTAAAACAGTCATACCAAAGCTTTGAGATTTGTTAACATTTAAGAGGAAATCTATTTTGAACTCCTTTCACAGCTTGCTTTAATGGATGAACTGTGGTCAGTTCAACCAAAGAGTGCTTTTAATTTTAATCTTGCAACTTTTAGGGAATCTTTACCCTTTCAGTTATCACAGCAGTAACAGATAGGGTACATTTTCAGCTGATTGGATCATTTCAATAGGACTAAAGCTGAAAGGATTGTGTGTGTGATGCAGGATCAATGACTTGAACTAGCTTGTCATGTGTTTCAGTTATAGCTCAGTATCAGTCACAGGTCACATTTTTTTCACAATTCCTTCAACTTGTTTTCTTCTCTCAGGTGGAATTCAACCCCAACCAGTCCTCTCTGACTGTGGAAGGCGACGACATTGATGCCTTTGACAAGGTCATGCAGCACATCTCCTACTTAAACTCACGCCAGTTCCCAACCCCTGGCATCAGACACCTCCGTATCTCCACCACCGTCAAGTAAGTAGAAGCCAGAAGTACTTATTTTCTCAGCTTGGCCTCTGTCTTCTCAATTCATGTGCTGGCTGGCAGCAGTTGCCCTGTGTTGTTTATAAAGCAGGTCCTTTCTGCCTCATAGACATTCAGAAACCATTTCTGTTGCTACTTAAAATGTAAGGATGGTTTATTGAGGTAAAATAGAGGTCAAGAGTTTTACCTGATGTCCATAACAAAGTGAATAAACAAAAGGTATTTTGGTGCTTGAGAATGACAGACAGAAGAGCAGTATGCTTTCTTTTTTTTCCTGTTCTTTTTTTTCCTTTTCTCTTTGATGTATGCAGCACTGGAAAGTCAATAAGAACAGCAGTACTTTCACTGATTTCATACACGGGTATGAAATGAATGTATAAAGGCACTCGTGTTTGTTCTGAGCCCAGTCCAAGAATATCTCCCAGTTGGTGAAGCCGTTTAACATTTGTTCTTATTTGCACATGCACAAATGTGCATCAGCGCCCGGTTTTCTACTGTGGACTGAAGAATCTGTCCAAAATTATGGATCTTTTTTCTCAAAAATTCTGATAGTAATTCTTCTAATTGATGGGGAAGAATTTTTTATATATATATATATATATATATATATATATATATATATATATATATATATATAAATATATATAAATAATTTAAATTTCTGAGCTATTAATGCCAACTCTTCCCCAGATGCTTCAATGAGGAGTCCTGTGTAACAGTGCCAGATGCTGAAGGTTATGTGATGGTGCTGCAGCCAGAAGAACCCAAGATCAGCCTGAGCGGCATTGACCACTTCGCCCGCAGTGCAGCTGAATTTGAGAGCCAGGAAGGGGTGACTCTGTTCCCCGAGCTACGCATTGTGAGCACCATCACCCGAGAAGTGGAGGCCGACACAGAGTCTGAAGCTGCAGAGGGAGCTGACGATGACCCTACAGGTAAGAGATGTGCACACTGGCCTCTGAAGCAACCTCTTATCATGCTGAAAGGATTTAGCATATAAATAGGAGCAAACTTTTATCTGTTTTTACTGGAACGTTAGTATTTTTTCTCTTCTACTGGTAATTTAAACATGGCTGCATATTTAGCAGTCATTGCCTTGATGTAGATAAAGTAATGGAAAAATCTGAACCATTGATCACTGCAGCCACTCGCGTATGTGAACAGCTGCACAAGTCTATTTTGCTGCTCATTTTAGCGGCTAGCTCTGTTTTCCCCGCCAGCTGCCTCATTGGCCAGGTTGCTCTTTTGTTGGTCGATATGAAGTAGCTGCTTCGGCAGTGAGTTTCCCGTCCGGTGGTTGGATGGAATCCAGCTCCACCATCTTGGAAAGCATGCTAATAACTGTAGACTTTCTCCTGGAGATCTGCTGTGAGGTGGAGGGTCAAACAAAAACCTGCAGCAGTTGGAGAACTGGTTTGTGTACCGCTACACTGAGCACGCTAAAGCTGCAGAGCAGAGCAAGGATTTCTGTCACCAGCTGCAGTTTAAGATGGTGGAGTTGTGTTTTGATGTGCAGGATTAGAGGCTCACTGGAGTGCAGCTGATTTTATTTCTCTGTAATTTGTGAGAAAATGTTTTTAAAAAGATGCCAAATATAAACTTGTAAATAACTTTTCATAATTAATTTAAATTGTAAATGGGCTCATACTTAGCTTTTTACTACAAGACACATTCACAAAATTATGCAGTGCTTTAGTCTAAGCCTTTAAGCGCTTTCTAACTGTGCGAACACTCACACTCTGTGTTGGGGTGATCTGGGGCACATGCAGACTGGAGGAGCCAGGGATCAAACCGCCAACCTTCCAATTCATAAGCAACCCGCTCCACCTCCTGAGCTGCAGCCACTTTCTGCTGTGCGTGTGCACATGCCTCCCCTCCCGTACGACAAACAGAATCTAAATCTGTGGCCACACCCACTGGACACAGACTCACTGACTTGATTTTTCCTTTAAATTGTCACCTATTTGTACCTCCTGATAATGAATGATTCTGCAGACACGGGGAGCATGCAGCTGATATCTGGGTAGAAATACAGTAGCAGTTTATGTTGAGGATTATGCTCGGGGGATGAAGGGATTGGAAAAACAGAGCGAGCGGGAGGGTGAGAGAAGAGTTAAGTTGTTTACTACTTTATGGGAGGGGTCAGTGACCCACCGTGCCATCTGTTGGGCTTGCACATAAGTTAAGAGGAGGAGACACAATAGACATGCGCTGCGGTTGACACAGATACCACGAGATATGATGTCCTGCGGTGAGCAGCAGGCCATATGGAACAAAAGGGCTTACAGATATCAGTTGCTATAACCTGCATTACCCTGCCCCACCTTACACAATACACAAACAAGAGATAATTAAGAGTCATTAAAAAGGAGCTTTAAAGAGTCAAACGGTGTAAGCAGTTGGTGCATGAAATATTAATCTGTTTGATACACAAACTGAGAATGCACACTGCATACGTCGGACTATTACAACATTACGATTTAAATAATAAAATACCTTTTAGCTGTATGCCAGTTCACAAACCTTTTTCTACTAACGGTTATTTTCAGTAAAGTGAAATAATTTCCACAAACAGATTAAAGAAATTAATTAGATTTACACAAACGTCTGATGGGGGGGGACACTCAAAAGATGAAAAATGTCTTCTGTTAATGGTGTGGAACCAGAGCCACAGTAGATCATGGAGGACAGCTATCACAGATGCCTGTGTGTGTGTGTGTGTGTGTGTGTTTGCACATTAGCAGCAAGAATAATAAATATCTAAATCTGCTGTACTTGTTTTATTGCACTCTTAGCTGCTGGAGGCTGGATAAACTGTTGGCCAGCATTTCTAATGAGCAAGCTGCATCAATGCATATTTTATAATCTCTGTAGTTTATGCATCTCTCATCAGTTATGTGTCTTTTCCCTCTCACTCCCATTCTTGAGATTACAAGTTTCTTTTATTGATTAATCTGAAACAAAATCACTAATATTTGTTCCCTTGCTCTAACTCTATACCTAGTTTTTAGAAAGTAAAAGCCAATTAGTAAAGAAATAAGGAATGCAGTAAGAAATCTTTTTTCCCCCTAAATAAACAGACCTGTAACCTGTTCTCCTAAAATGCCGTTTCATATTTTGATTTAGAAATTGGATTTTTTTTTCTCTCTCTCTCATGATTAAGATTTGGGACCCAGAATGAACCCAAACATCAAATATACATTACAGGCACAACAAACCAGTGCATTTCCAAGGAGTGCTCTGAACCTTCCTCCTTAATCGTTTTTATTCTTTGTTCTTTCAGTCCAAGAGACAGTGGTGTCAGAGGAAATCATGCACAACCTGGACACGTGCGAAGTGACTGTGGTGGGCGACGAGCTGAACGGGGAGCATGAGAGCCTTGAAGTGGACACGTCCCAGCTGCAGCAGCGCGGCTTGGAGATGAGCTCATCCAACATGGGCCTCGTCATCACTGGTACAGACAAATGTGCTTGGCAAGGAAACCTTAAACAGCGTATAGCCCTGGTTTCTGGAAAACTGATAGTGTAGTGATAGTTTTGCAGAAATGAGGAGCTTAAAGAAGGAAAAGGAGCTGAAAGCTACAGCATTTAACACATTTTATCCCCCTCTGTGTTCCAGGTGTGAACACCATGTCCAACTATGAGCAGGTCCTGCACCTTATCCGTTATAAGAACTGGCACACTGAGGCTCTCTTTGACAGGAAGTTTAAACTGGTCTGCTCTGAACTCAATGGTCGTTACATCAGCAATGACTTTAAGGTCGAGGTATGGCTGAGCGTTACGTAACACAGAAAAATTACCAATGTGTCCTGGTGGTGCTAAAACACTCTTGTGTTCCAACACGTCACATGTGGTTTTCTGCTTTTATTTCTCTCCAGGTTAATGTAATCCACACAGCCAGTCCCGTGGAGCATGCCAACAATGCCATGGTGCAGCCCAACTTCATTAACCCCGTCCATCATGCCTCTGTGGATCTGTCTGGTCACAACTTGGTCAACGCTCATCAGGCCTCAGGTACTAAAACATTTAAAACTAAATGTCAAAGTCAATCCAGTAATCACCTTAATTGTTGCTGTAGAAAAAGTAGTGATATGAATTAGGAGGATATAATGCACTAACCAGAAGTGGGGAATGTATGAAACACTTGTAGTTTGTCTGTTTAATGGATCAAGTTTAAGGATTTCTTCTGAGCACTGGCGGTGACATCTGTACAGGTGGTGCTTGAAGAGAAATAGCAAGCTTGATCCATAAACAGACAAACTACAAGTGTTTCATACATTCCCCACTTCTGGCTCATGCATCCTGTAAGCCCTAATTCATATCACTACTTTTTCTGCAGCAAAACTAAATTTAAAGTAATATTGGATTGACTTTGACATTTAGTTTGAAATGTAAAGTCAATCCAGTAATCACGGGAAAAGAAGGAAAGGAGAAGAAGGAAGGAGAAAAGGAAGGGAAAGGAGAAGGAAAAGAAAAGAAAAAAAAAAAGAA